>JAIUZE010019594.1:0-24624 GCA_022085475.1 Heliosperma pusillum
CTTATCATTTCAAGCACACTCACCGAGGACCAAGAAGGCACATTGGTATCACTACTTGAAAAGCATAAGGAAACATTTGGGTGGAGCATAGCGGACCTAAAAGGGATACGCCCGGTGACTTGCATGCACAAGATACGACTTGAAGTGGATGCCAAACCGGTCCGACAACCCCAAAGGAGGCTCAATCCACCCATGGCGGAGGTAGTGCAAGAAGAGGTAATTAAGCTATTGCAAATGGGTATCATTTTCCCTATTTCCGACTCTCGTTGGGTTAGCCGAACTCAAGTCGTACCCAAAAAGGGAGGAGTGACGGTAGTCAAGAATGCACAAGGAGACTTGGTCTCCACCCGACCACAAACCGGTTGGAGGGTGTGTATTGACTACCGCCGCTTGAATGCGGTTACTTTGAAAGATCATTTCCCGCTACCATTTATTGATCAATTGTTAAAAAGACTAGCGGGAAAAGCTTTCTATTGTTTCCTTGACGGGTACTCGGGATATTTTCAAATCCCAATCGCACCCGAGGACCAAGTCAAGACCACATTCACATGTACGTTCGGTACATTTGCATATCGCCGAATGCCATTTGGTCTATGTAATGCACCGGGAACCTTCCAACGGTGCATGTTGAGTATATTCTCCGACTTTGTAGAAAAGTTCATAGAAGTATTCATGGACGATTTCACCGTCCATTGGGACACCTTGCCCTTGTCTTAGAGCGATGAGATAGGACACCTTGCCCTTTCCGACACTACAAAGGGGGGTTGAGGTGGATAAGGCTAAGGTTGACATTATCAAAACATTACCTTATCCATCCAACACCCGAGACATTAGGTCATTTCTAGGACATGCCGGTTTCTACCGGAGATTTATTAAAGACTTTTCAAAGATTGCTAACCCCCTATGTAAGCTTTTTCACAAAGAAGCGGAGTTTGTCTTTGATGCCTCTTGTAGGAAAGATTTTGATGATTTGAAGGAGAGATTGGTCACCGCACCAATTATTCAAGCACCTCAATGGGACCTTTCATTTGAAATCATGACCGATGCAAGTGACTACGCATTGGGAGTGGTTTTGGGTCAAAAGAGTGACAAGGGACCCCATGTGATTCAATATGCATCTACACTCTTGATTGACACCCAAAAGAACTAGTCTACAACGGAGAAGGAGTTCCTTGGTGTGAAATATGCCCTAGAGAAATTTCGATCCTATCTCTTGGGCACAAAGGTGATCATCTACACCGATCATGCCGCCATTAGATATCTTGTGGCAAAGAAGGATGCAAAACCAAGGTTGTTGAGGTGGATTCTTCTCCTAAGTGAATTCGATGTAGAGATGAAGGACAAGAAATGGGTGAAGAATGTGGTGGCGGATCATCTAAGCCGGCTTAACCTTGAAGGAAGACCATAATGCCCTCTTGATGAGGTTGAAGGAGGTCTCCCTCATGAGTCCCTATATGTTATCCAAGTGGAGGAGCCATGGTATGCTACCATGGTCAACTATTTGGTAACAAAGCGGTTTCCAAGCCATTTTTCTTTCCATCAAAGGAGCAAGGTAAGGTCCGATGCAAAGTACTACATATGCGATGACCTATCATTGTGGAAATTTGCCAAGATCAAATTATAAGAAGATGCGTGCCCGAGAGTGAGATTCCATCCATCCTACATCATTGTCATGGCTATGCATGTGGAGGACACTTTGGGCCACAAAGAACCGCAAGGAAAGTGCTTGAATGCGGTTTATTTTGGCCAAGCCTTTTCAAGGATGCTCATAAATGTGTGAAGACTTGTGACTGATGCCAAAGGATGGGGAACTTGACAACAAGGAACGAGATGCCACAACAACCCCTCCTCTATTGTGAGGTCTTTGATGTTTGGGGAATCGATTTTATGGGCCCCTTTCCTAACTCTTGTGGGTACTTATACATCCTTTTGGCGGTGGATTATGTGTCCAAATGGGTGGAACCAATTCCCACCCGCACCGATGATGCAAGAGTGGTAGCAACCTTCATCCAAGAGAACATATTTTCCCGCTTTGGTTTCCCAAGGGCCATAATTAGTGATAGAGGTACTCACTTTTGCAATAAGGTTATTGGAAGCCTTCTCAAAAAGTATGGGGTGAACCATAAGATTTCTACGACCTATCACCCACAAACAAACGGCCAAGCCGAGCTCTCCAACCGTGAGATTAAAGGGATCCTTGAAAAGACGGTGAATCCGGATAGAAAGGATTGGAGCAAGAGGCTAGTCGATGCTTTGTGGGCATATAGAACCGCATTTAAGACCCCCATAGGCATGTCACCTTTCCGTCTCATATATGGCAAGGCTTGCCACCTCCCCGTGGAGGTTGAGCACAAAGCCTATTGGGCTATCAAATCCTTCAACCAAAACCATGATGAGAGCGGTATGCACCGGAAGCTACAATTGCAAGAACTTGAGGAAATTCGCCATGATGCATATGAGAACTCCTCAATTTACAAGTAGAAAAAAAGGAAATGGCACGACAGTATGATAAACCGTCGGATTTTCAATGAAGGGGATCAAGTTCTTGTTTTCCAAAATCATTTTAAACTCTTCTCGGGTAATTTGAGGTCTAGATGGTTTGGACCTTACACCGTCAAGAAGGTGTTTAATCATGGAGCAATTGAGGTGGAAGGGCCCGAGGACGGAAAACTAATCAAGATGAGTGGTCACCGCCTCAAGCATTATTTCAAGGGATGTGACTGGGAGGGGGAAGAAGAGGTCTTACTTGAAGACCCCTTGTATGAAGATTAAAAATCTTGGAGCCACTAAGTCGAGCCATCGACTCTAAATAAACGACAAACCGTGTAAATATTCTATTCTTGTGAATATTTCATTTAAGTTTCATTGTTAATTTTTAATATTTGAGTTGTTTTTAAGTAATTAGAATTTGCATCAATCAAAGTTTTTGAAGTTACTAACGATTTTGTGAAGATTTTGCAAGTTTTCGGCCGCCTCGGGATGCGTGCCACGAGTAAAAAGTGCGAGACTCGGTGAAATTTTGATATTGAAGGTTATTAAGGGTTATTGGAGTGAAAATCGAAGTTTAGTGGTGTTTGGAAGACTTAGCCAAAATTTGGCTAAGTGCAAAATTGAAGAAATCTGGCAGTTGATTACGCTTCCAGCGTCCCAGGAGTCGAGACCTGATATCAGCTCCTTCATAGCCTCACAAGCACGAGTTCTTCAAAACACTCCTATCTTCATCTTTCACGAAAAAATTCCCAAAAATCAACCCTAATCCCTCAAATCTTCACCTTTCTTCACCAAATCTTCACAAAACTTCATCACAATCAATCAAATTCTTCATTCTAACCTTCATTCTACTTTCAAACACCTCCAAATCAACTCAAATCACTCAAAATCTCAGAAAATTTTCTTTAAAAAACCTAGAAAATTCTTCTTCAAATTCGATTTTAAGGAGCTTTTAGTGGGTTTTTAAAGGGTTGTGAAGGGTTCTTTGCTTACTCTAATCATCAAGGAGCTAAATTTTAGTGGAATCGGGAAGGTATAACTTAATACTTAACTTTTTCCATTTTGTTCATCAATTTTACTCGAAAATTAGGCTTGATTAGTCTTCTTTTGAGTTTCTTCTTGCTCTTGTTGATTGTTTAGCTAGGATTGGTGAAACTTTTTCTGAGTAAGGCATAAGAATTCAACACACTAAACTTTTGAGGTGTTGAGATTGTTGCACACCAAGTGTTTGTTGAATTGCTTGGTTGAGTGGAAGAGTTAGAGAAGAAAGAGAGAGGAGGAGAAATCGTGGAGGTGCCTCAGGTTCTTCTCATTTTAACATTGATGAAGCATCCCACCCTTTCCCTTACAATGAGAACATTGTATAATCTAAGTGTGGGGGAGAGGATTGTATATACTTTGTTTTGTTTTGATGCATTCTTTAGCGTTTATTTTGAAAAAGAAGAAAAGAAAAAAAATGAAAAGAAAAAAAAGAGAAAAAACAAAATTGAAAATCCCGGCTAGGTTAAACCCCACAAGGGTGGGCACCTAGGAAAAAATTGGGAAGGTGGTCGAGGACGGAATGAAAACCCGAAAAGGCGTTCCGGGCAAAATGAAAAATCGAGTTGCGAGCCACCAATGAGAGGAAAGGAAAAACTAAGGTGAAAACCCGAAAGGGCACCTTAGGCAAAATGAAGGATTTTCAAGAAAAAAAAATTGGAAAAAGAAAAAAAAAAAAAAAAAATTTTGAGCAAAATACTTCCGATGAAGAGGTTTTTGGAGGGAAAAGAAGGGAGAAATAAGGAGGAATTTGGAAGGAGGCTAGCTTAGGATTTTTTTATTTTTCTTTGAATCACACAATATTGGTTCCAAATCGGTGGATTTCTTTTGTGGGTTGCTTGGTTGTGCAATTTGTGTATTTTGGGGCCAACCAAGTGACCATGCTTTACATTGGTGGAGTGATAAGGGGGCGATATAAGTAGTTGTGAGATTGATAGGAGTTCTTGTCGGTCACTTTGCTTCTACCTTGGGATAAGGTGAGAGTGACCATTACCATCTCGGAGTATAAGGAGGGAGGATGTGTGGATGAGTCGGACTTGGTGGTGTGTCGAGTCTTGTATTAAGGGAGTTATAAGTAGGAAGTGGTAAGGGAAGAGTGTGTCACAACAACTTTGAGTCATTTTCTTTTAATAGGTGGTTATGTTTTGAGGGAGATATAAGAAGGTAGTGGTGAGGGAATAGAGGTCATTACCTTCACATGCTATGTTTGGACTCGTGGTTGTCTTGCTAGTCTCGAGTTTTACTCGGGACGAGTAAAAGTCCAAGTGTGGGGGTATTTGACAACACCAACATGTGTCGTGTTTAGTAGTGTTTATTAGGTCCATTTAATGTACTTTTTACGGGTCATTAGCATCGTTTTATGCTAACCTTAGTCTTTGTAGTTATGTTGTTATTTGGTATTTTTAAGTCAAGTTTTAGAGTCAAGCCCGGAAGTCAACTAAAGTCAAAGTCAAACCCGAGACCCGAGACCAAACCCGACAATTGGAGTGGGCTAGGAGCAAATTATCAATGCAAGAAAAACAAGTCCAAAGGGTCAATGGAAGTCAAGGCAAGACTAGCATTCAAAGGGGTCAACAAAAGTCAAGGCGAGCAGCCAAGAGTAAAAACTGGCAGCTTAAAATGCTGCCAGCGTCCCACGACGTTGCCAGCGTCCGTGGGCGCTGTCAGCGTCCTGGCCTGGGACACGTGTTTCTTCATTTTCCGTCTTGTCATTTTGAGGCCCATTTCTCGAAGGCCATAGGTCTGAAGCGAGGGTATAAAAGAACCAGATTTTAGAGAGAGAAGAAAATTCCATAACATTCCACAACAAAGCACAAAACACATTTGAATTCTATCATTTTTGGTTCTTCATTTTGGCTTGTAACTTTGAGTTGAACCTTATTATTTGGGTTGTAATTCTTGATTATGGGTAGCTAATCTTCTACTTCTTCCATTCAACTCCACTCTAGCAAAAAACTTTTTCACATTTGCCGAGACGTGTTTTACACAGTAAATATCGTTAGCTACGTGTTTGCAAAAATGATAAAAGTTAGATATTAATAATGTACTCGTAAAGACGAATCAAACAAGATCACACATGAATATATTTTTTACTTATATATTGAGAGAAAATTGCAATTATATGATTGCTTGTGAATAGTGTACAAAAAAGAAAGTGGTAGAGTGGAGTTGAATGGAGGAAATATTTCTTAGTGTAATTGGAACAAGGTTTCCTCTTTTAGCATTATAAGACTCTTTGAACCTCTTCTTCTTTAGTTAATATCATTTTCTCATGTTTATTTTCCATTGTTGAATGTTTTATTGTTGAGACTAACCATCTTAGCAAATTGTTTGTTTAATTAGTGCTTTGTCTAGATAATTTTGGTTAATTTGTCTCGATATTGTTGAAGCAACCTTGAAAGATTGCAACTTTGGTTTAAAGTTGGAATCTTTTGAGTGGAATTTGGTTTATTGTGTGGTCGGAACATGGTTTAGTGTTTTATTACATGATTCTAGCTTGTTTCTTTGGTTTTGTTCATAAAGCTTGCATCTTTGATTTGGGCTCATGTTTTAGTGGGTGTAAATTGGGTTGTAAAGGGTCATCCTTGGTTGAGTTAATCCTTATTGACTAATTTCTTAGACACTTGTATTATATAACTAGAGAAGAGAGGAAAGGAAGAGTTTTTACTTTGCTAATTGTTGGGAACTTGGGAAAATTACACTAAGTTAGTTTCTTTATATTTGAATATTTGAATCTTAAGTACTTGTTGATTATTTTAGACTTGTTAATCAATTTCTCAAATCAAACTTTCTCCATATGTGTTATCCTACATGTTTTTGTCATTGTTAATATCATAGTTTGTAATTAATTTAAGTTTGTGCCTTAATTAGTGTCTTAATTAGTGATTAGAGTAATTAGTTAGTAATTAGTTTTGTTAATTGGTTTTTAGCAAGAGTCGAGATTAGTTAATTTAGTTAATCCCGCCTTCTCTTGGGTTCGACCCTATTCTTACCATTTACTACCTTTATTTAACATAGTTTGTGTTTGTTTAGGAGATATAAATTGTTATTTGACCAAAGCTAATTAGCGGAATTAACGACACGTGAAATAAGCTCGTCAAGCTCTGATACCAACTGTGACACCCCACGATTTAGCAGTAAAGTAAACACATAGATTTGCAGCGGAAAACACGAGATTTTAAAAACTTCAAAAGCAAAACTGCGAATGTCACTATGCTACAAAACCAAAACTTAATTTAATAAATCGTTTATAAAAATTGTATCTTAAATAAATACAAGGGACATTGATCCCCTGATAAAACACAGTGAAGATAATAAACTAATACAAATTACACTCTAAGGGTTAATCGATGTAAGAACAACGCTCGCTAACTCACTCGCCACAAACCCATGCAAACACCAACCTGCAACCTGTTCACTCATTAGAAATGAATGCCACAGTCAGTGGGGAGTAACTCAGGGTTCTCCCAGCCATATCACATCAAAAAGCACACAAATAAGCATATAATCATGTGTCATCATGCAAACATATATATCATGCCGGATGTGAGAATAGCATTATGATAATAACATTATACGAGTAAAGAAAAAGGAAGCCATCATCCATCATCATCATGCAATACAAGACTCGGGGAAGACTTCCCTTGGCAACCAAATAAAACACTAAGGCCTTGCATCTCACCATTAGCGACATATGCTTGAAAAGGTTTGACACTCGACATACAAACCAATCATAGGCATCCAATCAATTAAGTATACAATCCATCATATGATCAAACATTAGCATACACAATCTCACGGTAAATGACACGCACTAGTACCATGTACATTGCAAGTATGATCAAATACGTCCACGGGATAAACATTTCCATGAACCGTACACGATAAACATTTCGTATATGAAAGACTCATTTCCTCCCGGTAGGACGACGAAAATAATACGGTCCTAGTCTAAACCTGGCCAGACTCTCGGAATGAACATGTTCCGATTCGACATGCGATAAACATTTCGCATCCAAGACTCGGTCAAACACAGAAGCCGAGTACCCCAAATTCGGTCAAACTACTCGAAAGAGGCGGAAAAAGCCCAAGAATCAAATACAAGAAAGTACGCTACATGCAATGACACCACCTCGCAAGGATACAACATTGGACGGCCGGGTCGATCAACGCCTTGCGTTCACCTTCTAACAACGTCGTCATATCCCCACTAAAACATGTATACAAGAATCAAGGATACACCCCATCGCTTCGACATTCCAGTCGAACGAGGATAAGGCTTTAGCCTGGAAATGAGAGTTCAAAGCACTCAAAAAGTAGTGCTCAAATCAATTCATAAGGTAAAACCGACTCAACAGAGGACATATCAAAACACCGTCACCAAACATGAGAATAGGGCATTATATAAATGTAACTATGATAAACATGGATCTATACATGACACATAAGCATTAGACCAAGTTTAAGAAGCATAATAAATAAGAAACATAAATCCCCTCTCAAAACAACATGTTTGGAAACCAACTAAAACAAGGGTCCATTTCAAACGGTCATAACTAGAGTTATAGAGATGCAAATGCAGATATTACAAATGAAGGAGATAGCTTATCCTCTTACGGTTCCAACGGTAGGTCACAAGCCCAAAACAAGCAAGTAACGAAGGAGATATGATCATTTTACGAAAAGGAGTCACTGCAAGGAGTCCCAGCCGGTCAGAAGGACCGGCGGCCGGGTGCCCGGCTGTGACCCACATACTTGGCCGAAAACAAAGGCAAGGAAAAAGGGGTGACTCCTAGCCGGTGGGGCGGCGGCTGGGTACCCTGGCTGGGGCACACACCTCAACAACAAACAATACTTAACATCCGTGACTCCCAGCCAGTAGGGGTGGGCGGCGGCCGGGTACCCGGGTGGGACACACACTACTCTAAAATCACCAAAATTCATCCAACAACAATCAGAGGACTCCCAGCCGGTCATGGGGGCAAAGGCCGGCCACCCGGCTGGGGCCAAATGGAACGAAAAATAACTCAACAACAACAATAACTTCAATTCTCTTGGTACTCATTAATTCCTATCATCATTTACCATCATCAAACCATATAAAATGTAATGTAATCATACCCAATCATTACATAGGGTCAATTAAGACAACATTTATCGCTAAACACAAGTCTAGTCATAATAAATGAGTAAATCCAACCACATTAACATAACTTAGCATAAGATTAACATATGGGATGAATTAAACATGGAAAAGAGTAGTAAACACATGTCCATATGAAATCAACACAAAGAACTCATCTTTTAAGACAAATACTACTCTAGCATGTAAAGCACATAATAGTGATATCGAGTAACCCATCACCGTTACCTCGATTAGCACTTCAAATCTTCGATTCTCAAGTTAATCATCAACCCACATGAAATCCTTGACCCAACATATTCAAAGTCCAACTTTTCCTGATAAATAAAGCGACAAGAACCCAAAACCAAAATATGGTAAAAGACGGTCTTAAAATAAAGTCAAAAGTTTTTATCTTTTATTGGCTATAAAGAAAGAGGACGGTGAGAGGATTCGGAAACGTTAAACGGAATTGAATTACGTTAAGAAACGAAGAAGTTATGTCCGTCTTAAGTTTAGATCTAGAAAATGAGTTTTATAAAAAACTGGAGGAAATGGATATTTTATGGTATGAAAATGAAGAGGAGGATAAGAGGAGAATGGTTGATATAAAAATCGTCGAGTTTCGTTGAGAGACGGAGAAATGACATCCGTCTTAAGATTATAAAGTTATGGAGGTTTAATGGTGTTTTTGGTGTTTGAGGAGAAAGATGAAGTGTGCTGAGATTTTAAGAGGGAGGTGGAGGTTTGTGGATTTGTTTTTAGAAGATGAGTGATAATGGGCTTAAATATTCAAGGGGATTATTACCTACTCGGATTTTCGAGTAGAGTTCAATTATGGACTCATAACGAACTGAAATACGACGGTTTCTACCCAACTAGACTAAATTATATTTAACAATAATTTAAAGCCACAAAATCATAAATTATCGACTTCAAATATTTTAACCAATAAAAGTAAAAGACGAAATTATAAAATTTACGACTTTAATAAATTACTCATTATTATAAAATCCTGGGTGTTACACTATCCATCTTTGCCTCATTTTGAACTTCAAACCAGATCTATCAAGGATACATGACATACCCCTATATATATTTTTTGCAGCTTAGTAACACCCATGCCATGTGAGAACAAATGAGACAATTCCTGCATCCTGAATTTTATATGCAGTTGCTTTTAAATAAGACCATCCCCAAGCAAGGTCATGAGGGAGGTCATGACCTTCTTGGGGAACTTAATCACATATTAAGAAGCAAATTAGCATGACTCAGGTCACCAATTGACCTCAAAGAGGTCACCAATTGATCTCTTTTGAGGAAGATGACCCGGTACGTGTCATGCTCTAGTTTGTTGCACACAAATTAAAAGGACAAGCAATACAAATGTCAGATTGTCTGCTCTTCTATCTCTGCAAAAATAAAAAAGTTCAAGAGCTACTTAATACCAAATCAAATGAAAAATATATACTAAATCAGATTAGAAAAAAATATGAGCACATAAAAAAGGGATATATTTTTTAATTGCCCATAAAATGAACTCAATTTTGATATGTTTTGATCCATTTTTTAATTTCCCATAACAAACTAAAAATTAAATTAATTACCTCTAATAACTAATTGAAGGAGACGATGATGGCGGTGACGACCTGGGTAAGAGACGGAAGAAGATGATGGTGAAGGTGAAGACAGTGAGTTTGATGATGTTGGCCGTGAATGATGGTGGAGAAAGGTTGAAGACGGTGATCTGGATAGTAGATAATATAGGAGCTGATTGAGGAAAGGGAAATTATAAGGGTTTGGGGGTGTGGATTTGAGGAAAGGGATAGGGAAATTAAATGGGCATATGATAGAGTAATGGTTTTGAATGCTGTAAAATGTTAATTGAACATTCATCATTTGATTTGGATAAGAGTAAACAATTGGTCTTGTTTCAGACGGACCATTTTGTTCTAAAAAAATAAGACGGGATTTTGTAACCACTGTAAAGTTAGATGTAACCACTGTTGAAAACAAGTTGATATAAGTTGTTGTTACATTTTATCAAAAGTGGCAACATAATCCCGTCTTATTTTTCAGACGGAAATTGTCGGTCTGAAAAAAGAATTTGCGAAAAGTAAAAGTTAATATATTACTCGGTTTAATCAAATATAGTTCTGATGATCCATACGAATATCATTGTAGAAGATCGGTTCAATATCGG
Source organism: Heliosperma pusillum (assembly GCA_022085475.1). Lineage (NCBI taxonomy): Eukaryota > Viridiplantae > Streptophyta > Magnoliopsida > Caryophyllales > Caryophyllaceae > Heliosperma > Heliosperma pusillum. The sequence goes on from JAIUZE010019594.1 coordinate 10,854, forward strand.
TTCGTAGATATTTATAGCGAGATTTGTGATTGTGTCATTCATATTTGGCAAAACTTTCGTAATTAGGTATAGTACGGAATATATTTTATTATTGCGCTTTAGCTCATAACTTTTAATTTCTTGTTTATAAAAAAAAAGTATTTTATGTATCAGGTATTTTTTATTTTTCCGTGTTATTTTTTTGTTTTACACAATTGAGTACTTATTATTTTATTAAAAGATTTAAAATATAAAAAAATTAACTTATTTTTAGTTTGTTAGTAATTAAGTAATTGAAAAAGTAAGAGAGAGGTTTGGATGTGGTAGAATGTGAGAAATGATTGAAAATGTTGGAAAGTGAAAAATGATTGGGTTGATGACCTAGGTCATGACCTTCTGCTTGGGAGGGTACAAATGGGTCAAGATAAACAAGTAAAATTAAGAGTAAAAATGGGTAGTGACCTAATTAGTGTAATTCTTGCTTGGGGATGGTTTAAGCATAATGCACTTCTTAGCATACTCACATTCACAGAATAAGTGCAGATGACCCACCTGTTGTAGTCAACGAATTTCACACATAGGATCAACAGGGATTTTCATTTTATTTAGCCTATCTTTCGTCAACAGTTTTTGGTGAATGTAAGCCCAACAGAAGAAAGAACATTTGGGGATGTTTAACGTGTTCCAACACAGGAATTTCCACTAGACCTTTGGTTGCACATTCCTTAACCAGTTATAACCAACAGACACTAAGTACTCTTATATAGAATTCCTCCACTTGTTTCTTGTGTAGGCTTGCTTAAAAGTTTGCATAATATATGTTATCTTCCTCCATGACCAGCTACTGTCAAGAGGAGCACTATAATCCATCTAATCTGCACCTTTCGTATATACATGAATCACCCACCGAACCCATAAGTGATCTTTTTCTGTTTACATTCCACCACACATACTTTCCCAAGAGAGCCTTATTCCATATCTTAATATCCTTAACTCTCAGTCCCCCTCATCTTTAAGCCGACAACAAATTTCCCATATAATACTTGGTGCTTTCTTATATTCTGCTTTTCCCACTCCATAGGTATTTCCTGCAAACAGACGCGTAGGCACTAAGAAGCAAGGGGTACCCCAAACACAAAAAAATTAGTGAAGGAGTCGATTTTCCGCTACCCCAACTCTGATTAATGAAAGAATAATTATAAGTAAATGCATAATTTCAAAGTAAATTGAATGTGGTCTAGTGGTAAAGTACAAGTATTTTTGACAAGATGTCTAGAGTTCAATTCCCACGATCTCGCATCTTTATTGTGTTTTTGCTTTTTTTTTTTTGCTTTTTTTAATGCTCTCATTAAATATTTCTTTGACTGGATGAAGAATTCTAACCAAATCCATTAATTAAAGTCCCTTATTAAGATAGGTATTTAATAGCTAAAATTTTCCCTTCAATTTATTATTTTTAAAAAATTTCAAATTGATGATGTTCATTATCTTCGAGTACAAGTTGTATGGATGACGGAGTGTAAAGTACGAATCAAAATTATTGTCGGAAAATAAGGTAAAGATAAGTTGTTTAGTTATAAGAAAAATTATTTTTAACAAAATTATACGAGTATGTGATTACAAAGCGAGAATCATAATAAGTTTTAAAAAATAACATTAAGAATCAAAGTTGAATCATTGTAATTTTGATTTTTTATATGTTGCATTGTGCATTGCTTAAATATTCAAATTTTCAGATAAATATATGCTTAAGATATTCGCTACCCCAAACATAAGTTTCTGGCTCCGCCCCTGCCTGCAAATAGCAGTTATCCTATTCATAAGGCCATTAGAGATCAAGAAGATATTCGACCAGTATGAATGAAGAGTATTCAAAACTGAATTCACCAAGACTTCCCTACCTGCATAACTCAGATGTCTAGTTCCCCATCCCCTGATTCTCTTAACGATTCTATCAATCAACTTCATCTCTTCATTCTTAAACAATGTTTTTGAAGATATTGGCACACCGAAATATTTAAAAGGAAGAGTGCCTCTATGAAAATCAGAAACTTGTAGGATATTGTTTATAACATTTCTATGAATACCATTAAAATAAATCTCAGACTTGCCTTTATTATGCTTCAGCCCGCAGAGAAAGTTGCAAAGCTTCTCATCAGCCACATAATAGATTACTCATCTCCTTTACAGAACAAGAGCAAGCCGTCAGCAAGAAGAAGATGATTCAGTTTAACATGCCTACAGATAGGATGAAATCAGAAGTCCTCTTGCTGTGCAATCACTCCCAAGATTCTAGATAGCTACTCCATACAAAGAGTAAACAGAAATGGAGAAAATGGGTCTCCCTGCCTTAATCCGCTCTTCCTTTTGAAGAAGCTAAAATTATTTCCATTGACAATCAAAGAATCTATTTTTGGCAATTAGTTATAAATAATGCAATATATATTATTTTGGATGTTGGTACTAATTTTCTATCTTTTACTTCGTAGGTATCAAGATGAGCGGAAAGAAAAGTGATAAGACGGGTCTAAGACGGAGTCACATGAATAATGTGTTGAACCGTGTCCAACAAAGTCAAAGGGTATGCCTAGTACTCCCTCCAATCCAATCCAAACTACCCATTTGACTTTTGCGGTCTACGAGACGACACTTTGACCACGTTTTTCTTCATTTACATATTATTTTTTTGTGTCGAAATTATAAGTTTCCGAAACCTCTTCTTATAACAAGCGTAAAAATATCAATTTTATATATAAATTTCGAAGATTTGACTTAATATGATCGATGTCAATATTTAATAAGTTTGACTTTAAAAAGTGAATGGCTAGTTTGGGTTGAATTGGAGTGGGTATATTACTAGCCCACGTCTCAATCATAGGTGCGGAACATTGTGAGACCGTGCAATTCAAAGTGACGGCGTCTCAAGATTAAATTTGATCATGCTTGTTCATTTTTTGTCAGGTGTTGAGCAACACTTTAATTGTGCTTGTCTTTAGTATGCTTTTTTAGTAGGTCACTTAATTTCTTAGCACCTATTCAAATTTCTATTTTAACCATATATATAGACCACTTACCTTCATTTTGAGAACCTCCATTATGTTTCAGATTTTGTTCTAGGTTTAGGGGAGTTTTCTCCCAAAAATACCCTTCTTAAATTAATTTAGAGTAGATTAATTATAGTCCAAGTTCAAATCTTTTTGGATTGTAAAACTAGATCTACCTTATTTAAGCACTTTCTCTCAATTATTGGTATTAATTTCTCATCTCTTACTTTCTTATGTTTATATATATTTTTGTTATCTTTTAATTAGTTTAGTCATTATATTACATTAAATTTTCTATCATTGTGATCAAGTTTTGCTTAATCTCATGTTTAGTATATTTTTTAATTTGTTTAGTGTTAATTCATTTATGATTAGTGAATAGTTTTCTTACTAGGGTTTGATTAATCCCCGACTTGTTTGATTGATACCAATTTGATTAGTTGTTGGGTTTTTAGCGAGGGTATATTATAGGGTTTGATTTGTCTTATGGGCTTACTTGCGGTGATTGTTTACTCTTGATCCTTGTCCATTGCTGAGAATCATTTAGGTTGGGAGTTGGGTTGCCTCATCTTAATTAATTTTTCAACCTAGGTTGAGACAAAAAGGGACCAAGGAAGGGCACCTATATTCTTGAGTTTTAAATCGACCTTCGAAGAGAAGGGGAAGGATAACTTGGAAATCGACGTGGGTTTAATGACCTTAGTCTTTGCTAGGTTACCTAGGGAATAACGCGTGTTTTGGGTAGTTGGGTATTGAATTAGGGAATTCGACCTTCAGATCCGAGAGAGGGGCAATTTAACACCCCCCCTTCCCATGGATCCTTTAGCAAGACCTTCTTTAGTAAATGAGGGCGCTACCATCATTGTTAACCGAGGTAATACATATCAAATAAACCATAAAGGAACAACAATGATTAATTACATTTAGTCTTTGTTACAATAATCCAATCATGGCATAATACAATAGACTCGACTCATAACTCTAGGACTCAGAGGAAGTAATTGTGGCCGTCGACTCGTCACATCTTGGCTACCCTTTCGATCAACATAAAAAACCTGCTAAACAACCTGCTCACCATCCCCAAATGGATCATCACAATTACAACAAAAAATAAGGGGTTAGTACATTCACACATCAACTACTACAAACACAAACAATAGACATTATAAGCCAGCAAAGTATCCAGTAACCAATAACATCTCCAACTCCGGCAACTGAGTTCCCGCTGAAGCAGTCATCCCTGCCAATGTCAGACTGCATATCTGAACGTCGTACCACCAACCAATGCCAGACCGCATCACTGGACATCAAAAGCCCCTCTCAAGACAACGAGAGTTCCCAGAACATTAATGTGCACATCCCCCTTGTGGCGGGAGAGCCGTGAGAGGCGAACTCGGGGTGTGGTCTGTCTCCTGCCAGACCACCAATATAGTGTTGGAGTAAGTGTCCTCAACAATAGTGCGATCACATAATTAAATCTCAATAATAAGAATACAAAAGGGATGATGAATATTATACTCAACTGGTCAACATTAATCAGTAACGATTGGCTTGCTAGAGTTTGACGTTACTGTCGTATGACGGTGGTGATCAGTTGATCCCTTAAGGTCACACCTATAGGACCATTCCCTTAATTGTAAAGTTAATTAATTGTATATCGATACAGATGAATTAAATCCTTAAAAATGAACAAATTTGACTTATTGTAATAAGATTAAATAAGACGCAATTTTTGTAATTTAAATGTTTTATTACTAAAAATTGATTATTGTTTATGAAACAATTTGAGATAAGAATGATTAGTTGATTATAATTACAAAGAGTTGTAGATTATATCAACTGGACTTAATCTGACCCATTTTATATATGTAATTATGAATTACTATTTATTTTGTTACATAATGTGAAATAATATTTAAATTGTTAAATATACATTTATTTATCCTAATGACATGTGACATGGTACATGACATACCACATTACAAGTGACAAAATTACAAAGATAAAATGGAGTCCATTTTATGTGGGTGTGCCGTTTTTGGGCATGATTTAGGTAAATATGATTATTTTTAATTGTTAAAAACATCATCATAATACCTACATGCCTAGACCTTGGCCTAACATTTTGATAAGAACAAAAGTTGAGCATGCTTGGGGCTCCCCAAGGCTTGCATGTGCCGGCCTCAACCACCCCACCACCCCATGAGAATAAGTTCTCATTTTTGCAAATCATAATCATTCTTATCAAAATCTCTTTATCTCACTAACATCTCTCATAAAAGAGTTTATGCGTAATTTGTTCTAAAGTCTAAGATCTTCAATATATATTACTATTGTAGTAATATTATTAGAATTAGATTTTTATTTTAAGGTCACTAATAATATTTCTAGTAAAAATATTATTGGTATTAAGGGATAGTCTTGGGTGCAATCAAGAGGAGTGTTTCTACTATAGAAACTAGGAGTTCATCCTCAACATATAAGCTCAAGAACAAGGTTTGGAAGGTGTCCAAATCTTGTGCCCATATCTTATAAGATCAATGTAAGGAAAAGTTTCTTTTTATCTTTATTTTGTTATGCATGCATAAGTTCCTAATAGTTTTAGAGTAAACTATTCATTTTGTGATATTATGTCTAATATTGAGTTTAAGAAACTTACATATAGAATCAGGAATCAATCACAATCACAATCACAATCACAAGTAACATCATCAACATCATCATAGATCATTCTTTTACCATCATCAACAATATCATTAACATCAATCAACATATGAAAGTACTGAGTAGGGAAACCCTACCTATATCAATCCCGTCAGCAGCTATCATCCGTCACACACAAGCATACAAGACTATCAATCCAAACCTACCATCAATAGTATGACTTCTATCACAACAATGGTCACTAGTACTAATAACAACTATAAGGGTCAACCCTTACCTGATCAGACTATTCATTACCCTTGTTACGTCGGATTATACCTGCCGTCTTGCTCCCATGGTGGTATACTACGTGCTAGATTCATTAGGTGGTAAGGAGTTGAGGCTAGGGGGAGAAGGAGAAGTTACGTTTAGATTTTGAGAAAGGTAGGAATGATTTTGAAATAAAATGGCTAACGTCGCAGCTTCTGCGTTATTTATTTAACGATATCTGAATCCGCGACACTCGACCTAGTAAAGAGGCACTCGGTCGAGTACGCTACGTCAAGTGTCATGAACACTCGACCAAGGACCGCCTATCAGGTCGAGTACGCTATGCTGGAGAGTACGGGGTCCTACAACCCCATCCCCTAAGGGTTTCGTCAGGTCAAAGGACGGCCAACGGTCCCAAAAAGGGCGGGTATTACAGTCTTCCTCATTTTAAAAGGAACTTCACCCCCGAATTTTTCCCTACACCCACAATGACGGTTCCACGACTAAAGTCAAGGTGTAGCACTTGTTAGGTTCATATACCTACTCATAAGACTCTTCTTATAATATACTAATTAACTCTTTAATTAATATCCAAGATCTAGTGCATGCAAACTAAATAAAACAAAGTAGAGAAAGAAAATGTTCTTCACATTGTTGCTTTAGACGTGTAAGGGCACACGAACACTTGTTCTTGCTCTTGAGCTTAAGATAAGTGGATGAACCTCCTAGTTCCAAGTATAAGAACTCTCCTTGGTGATGCACCTAGACTATCCCTTATCACTCAAATGTAAGCTTACTAGAACTACAAATGAGTAGCCCTTAAAACTGAGTACAACACGTTCAATATTACTACTCTAGTAATATTGTGTTAGTACATAAACACAAGTTCAATGAAACTTCTTAACTTTCTTATGAATTTGAAAACTAGTGAGATAATGTGGTAAGGATATGATATGAAGTTGTAGTATTAATAAGAAGAAAACTTCTTCTTATTTCTAGCACAACAACCGACCACACTTACCTAGGGGAGGGTGACCTTTTTACTTTTTTCTATTCACAAAGCATTAGGGCATGCAATAGGTCTTTAGGCTAGTAATCATATTGTCTAATCTTAATTAGAACAATACGTAAAGACTAAAGTCTACTCAACCACCGATAACCCGGCCACACCATATAAAATGGAGTCCATTTTATAATTTGTGATTTTGTCATTTTTCACATAAGTGACATGTGACATTTTATCTTATCTTATAATTATGTATTTAACTAATTTAAATAAATTTTTATGTCAAACAAATTAAACTTAACATTTTAAGTAATAATTTATAATCACATATAAATATATATATATATATATATATATATATATATATATATATATATAGAGAGAGAGAGATAGGTTCTTATGAGTCCACCCATTTTTGTGAGTCCATGAGTCCTCATCTTGGCCATTGGATGAGGGAGATGAATGGATGAGATTGTAAAGACAAAAGCACACTTAACACTAATCAATTACATATGCACTAATTAATTAACTTTCTCTCTCTAGCCTTTAGTTAATCACTTTTTAGCACTTTTGAATTTCTGAGATTTGTGAGTGTAACTTCAGCCCATATTTGTGAAACTTCAAACTAAAATGTGATTTCGACTATATAAATTTGAATTTATGAAACTTCAAGACAAATTTATGTCATTTTAGACTTTTTATGAGTGCAACTTCAGTCATTATGAGTGTAACTTCAACCGTTATTTATGAAACTTCAAACTAAAATGTGATTTCGACTATATAAATTTGAATTTATGAAACTTCAAGACAAATTTATGTCATTTTAGACTTTTTATGAGTATAACTTCAGTCATTATGAGTGTAACTTCAACCGTTAATTATGAAACTTCAAACTAAAATGTGATTTCGACTATATAAATTTGAATTTATGAAACTTCAAGACAAGTTTATGTGATTTTAGCTTTTTTAGCAGAGTAACTTCAGTCACTACGAGTGTTACTTCAACCATTATTTTTGTAACTTCAAACTAAAATTTGATTTCGACTACATAAATTTGAATTTATGAAATTTCAAGACAAGTTTATGTGATTTTAGTTTTTTTATGAGTGTAATTTCAGTCACAACGAGTGTAACTTCAACCATTATTTGTGTAACTTCAAGCTAAAATGTGATTTCGACTATATCATTTGAATTTATGTAATTTTAAGACAATTTTACGTGATTTTAGCATTTTCTGATTGTAAATTCAACCATTATTTGTGTAACTTCAAGCCTTATATGTGTAACTTTAACCCAAAATACAATTTAATTTTAGCATTTTTATGAGTGTAACATTTTACTTTATTAGTGAAACTTCAATTATTATTTGTGGAACTTTAGTCATTTATAGGGTAATTTTATGCATTAGTCTTTTCTAGTGTGACTTCAGTCCAAACTAGTCAAATTTCAGTCCAAATATATGTAACTTCAGTCCAAATATATGTAACTTCAGTCCAAACCTATGTAACTTCAGTCCAAACCTATGTAATTTCAGTCCAAACCTATGTAACTTCAGTTATATAACTTTAGTCTAAAATAGTGTAACTTTAGATCTAGAAATATAAACACCATAAAAAAATAAAAAAACGAAATATAAAATAAAAAAATAAAAACATAACAAATTAAAAAAAAACATAAAACATATAAAAAAATGTGTTACTTTAAGGTCATTTTGTGTTACTTTAATAAATATAAAACATATAAAACATATAAAAACATATAAAACATATAAAAAAACTTCAGTCATTATATGGGTAACTTCAGTCATTATATGGGTAACTTCAGATACTAAAAGTGTAACTTCAGTCATTATATAACTTTAAGGTCATTTTGTGTTACTTTAATAAATAATATGTGTTACTTTGATATATGTGACTTTAATAAATAAGACATGTAACTTTAATAGAGAATTTGTGTTACTTTAATATACAATATGTGTAACTTTAATAGAGGATTTGTGTTACTTTAATATATAATATGTGTTACTTTAATATACAATATGTGTGACTTTAATATACAATATGTGTTACTTTAATAAATAATATGTGATATTTTAATAGACGTCATTAAAATTTGACCCACCTTTTCAGATCTAAAAAACAAAGAAAAACAGAAAAATAAACAAAACAAATATTTAAGCAAAACTGAAGAAGAAAAAGAAAAGGAAAAAGAAAAAAAAGAAAGACATAAATCTGGAAATTTAACACACAAAAACAAAGAAAATGTAGATCACCAACAACAACCCCACCACCACCACAGCCCCACCCTCATTCGGCCACCACAGCCCCACAAAAGTAGAGAAAATCTCAGAAAATATAAATCAACACAAAAAAGAAAAAGAGTAGAAGAAATAAAAAAAAATAGAAGAAGAAAAAGAAAGGAGGTAGCAGGCCGTTAGGGGCGGTTGCAGGGGGGTGGCAGGGCGGCGCGTCAGAGGAGCAGAGGAAGATGGCTGGACGGAGGCGGTGCCATTGGTGGTTGTGGGTAAATCTTTTAGTTTTTTTTCTAGATTTAGTTTTTTTTTTGGGTTTGGTGGTGGTTGTTTTAGAGAGGAAGGAGGTGAAGGTGGAGGTTAGAAAGGAGGAAGGTGGGTGTCGGTTGGTGTGGTGGCAGAGGGGTTCGGTCGTGGTGAAGTGGCAAGGAGGTGAGTGGCGCCGAAGAAGGAGGCGGTTGAGGGCGGACGGAATGGGCCGGAAGTGGCGGTTGACAGTGGCTGTGGTGAGGAAGAAGAGGAGATGTGGGCCGGACGTGGTTGACGGAAGGGGCCGGACGTGCGACGCCGGCGGTGGCAGGGGTCATGTGGGCCGGCGGTGGCAGGGGACATGTGGGCCGGCGGTGAGGTGGTCGGTAGAGGCCATTGTGAGGAAGAAGAGATGATTTTTTTTTAGATCTAGGTTTTTTGTTTTTGTTGGTTTTGGTGGTTGTTTGAATTTAGAGAGAAAAGAGGATGGTGTTTTAGAGAGAAGGAGGAGTATTTTTTTAGAGAGAAGGAGGGTGTATTTTGAATGAATTGAATTGTGTGGAAAAAGTGTGTTAGAGGGATAGATGTATTAGTGGGTTTGATTAGTGGGATGTGAGAGAAGTGGATTAAACACTCACTAATAACCATTTTTTTGTTTTCATCTCAACCCTTCATTTTCAAGATCCAATGGCCTCTAAGAGGACTCATGGACTCACTCTTTTGGGATGGACTCTCTTGATCCTTTCTCTATATATATATATATATATATATATATATATATATATAATTGGTCATCTAATCATTGGTTACTATGATCTACAACTAATTGTAGTCATAATCGACCAATCATGCTTATCTCACATGTTTCATAAACATTAAGCATTCTTAAGAATATAACAATTAAATTACCAAATTGAATCTTATTTAATCATATTACAATAAGATATGATTCTTACTAATTATAGAAAACTTGTTCTATTTAAGGGATAAATTAATCTGTATCGTTATACAGTTAATTAATATTCTTGATTAGGGAACCATCCTTTCGGTGTGACCTCAAGGGATAAACTGATCACCACCGTCCTACGACAGTAATGTCAAACTCTAGTAATCCGTTCATTATCGATTAATGTGGACCAGTTGACTATAATGTTAATCATCCCTTTGTATTCTTGTTATGATATTTAATTAAGTGAGCGCACAATTAATGAGGACACTTACTCCAACAATCTCCCACTTGTTCGAAACAAGTGTGCGTCACTAATTTTTTATCCTATTATAACCCTCACTCAATGCTAGGAGTCTTGCAGGTCGTACTTGCATTTGATCATATCTTGAGTGGTTTCGTCGATCTGAAGAGTAAGTGTCTGACTGGATATATCTACCGTAGATACCTTTCGAGTGTAGCCACGCATTTCCAGTTCACTACTCCTCGAGTGGCCATGAGATATTGGATAACCCTGACAAGGGGTTGGACAATTTATATCGCACTATTCCCTTCGTACACTAACAGTTCTTCATGACCCAATAATTACCCATTCACCCCCTTTTACAGAATGGCTTGGGGCAAAAATCAAAATCAATTAGAAACTACGTCGACATTGGCGAATAGTCTCTAGTCTAAAGAATTGACTCAAAAAGAATACTATAGTAGCTCTCGCCACGACCAGGCTTTATGAATTGCCAGAACTCTATAAGCGGTCACTGCCCGACAGAGTGTCCTATACAGTCTGCCTATGTGATTGACTAGTCATCCCTTGTGACTCTATGGCACTTGAACTTGCCATCAATCGCATCACACTCGAGTTACTGTGAGACGTCACCTCATGTAAGCAACTAGGGGCCAAGGCTAGGTTAATCTAGTTCACTTTAATAGGGTTCAAAGTTGTCACTACAACCTATTTGGATTTAACAAAGCACAAAAATGAGTTTCAGAAACTTAAATGATAAATGTGATTATCATATATGAACAATCATTACAATGTTATTGTTTCATACCTTATAATCTAAAGTGTACAAGTTCCATGACACTTCATGCCCATCTTGTTTAAATGCAACAAAAGCTTGGATACTGGATATACCATGTATCCATTTATTCCAACTTTATGAATTGCCTTTTCTTTTCATTCATCGTTATTCCCAACAACATGAATTTCTAAGTACATCACTAGATCTCTATCTAGTGTAGGGCTTTTTAACTTGAAAGATACTCCCACTTGTTATCACAATAACTACGTGATAGGTACGTTGGTGAAAGGGTCTACTATTAGATCCTTATGAGCCACCTTTTCCTCATCATCATGTACTAAGATTCTATTTGTAGAATCTTCAATGATTGACACTTCAATCATGCCTTTTATCTATTCGCTTTTAGTTTAACAAAAGTTAGCCTAGGATTCTGTCAGATCCTTATAGGTTTGGAAACTTGGGTTTGTGTAACATTTAACAAACAACTAAGTTATCATAACCAAACACAAAAATGAACTCATAGTTCTCCTCGCGAAACTCATGAATATTGACATGCTAAATCACACACCTAATCAAAGATAACCAACTGGCCTAAACTAATGCAGTGAAGGAAGTCGGGATCGTATCCACAGGGAGACTAAAGAAATTCTATTTGCTAATTAATAGTCTGTCTAAGTAACAAATTGGGGGTTTAAATTGTTTGTTATCTAAACTACAAGTAGTGAAGGAAAGAGAAATAAAGGGAAGAGAAATAAAGGTAGAACGTTGATTAAAATATAGTAAGAGAAATAGCTAGGATATCGGGTTACCACGGTCAACGACGGTCAATGATAGAATCAAAAGATTAACATAAACATGGTTTGAAGGGTAATGGATAGTTCCTTCCGGTCTACTATTCACCCTAGAATTACTAAAGTAACTTTCGCTCTAATTAGTAAATTCTATTGTTCGCTGCAAGTTCTACCCTTTCCATAGCTTACGATCTAGGTCAAGGTTTAACAAACTAATAGATTGGTCACATGCATTTAACCAATTTACTAACAATTGATGCAATGATTAACAAAACAAACCAATAATCATGAATTAACTAATAATCTAACAATATATCATCGCATGACCGCAATTCCCCTAAATCCTAGCATAGAAGACTTAGCTACTCATGTTGTATCTAATGAAATTAACCACAACAATAAGAATTGAATTAAACATCACGGAATAAGATGGAAGAACAATTAACAATCTAATAAATTAAAAAATAAAGAGAAAGAACAAGGATAGAGGAATTAAGAAGAAGGAATTAAAACTAAAGGAGAAAGATTCAATACCAAAAATAAAGGAAGAAAGTTCAATTCCAAGTCTTAGATCTAAAGTCGCTAAAAGGAACGTAAGATGTTTAACAGTGTAAAAAGAGATAACCTAATTATTCTGTCTTACAAGGCTTAAATACTAAATCCATAAGCTAGAGTAATTAAGTAACTAATGGGCCAGAGCCACGAAATAACCGTCTGATTACTAGAATTAGTCGATCGACCAAATGGTCTAGTCGATCGACTAAAAAGGATGTCGTGATGATTTTAGTCGATCGACTAATGAGCTCTGTCTGTCGATCGACTAAATTCTTCAAGTGGTCGATCGACAACTTCAGCTAGTCGATCGACTAAAAGTCTGGCGAATTTCTTGCAATGCTCACCGAACTTCAAGAGGCTGTTATTTCTTCGTTACTAAGTCAAATCATGCATTTTTAGTGGCGTTGGAAAGCTAAGTGAATAAGCTTTCATCTCCAATTGGAATCACTGGATTATCAGTTGTAGATCTTGAGATATGGCTCTTCAAAGTTGACACTAGTGACATAAGGCTCTTGAAATTCCTTCAAACTTGCTTTGTTGATAGGATTTGGCTTGCATTTGCTCCTTTTTGGGTAATAACCTATAAAACTACAACACAACCTAAAGTAGCAAATAGAGCAATAATAATAGCTAAAAGCTACGTAATAAACATAGAAATGCGTGTCAAATAAGAGAATAAACGCATATGAAAGACACGCATCTGATAAGTGAATATTTGTATGGTTTAAATCCCCAATTTAGCTCGGTTTTGTATGTCATTTGTGCTTTGTTAAGCCACTTTATGAGCTAATATCGTCTTCTAGGCGAATTTCTATGTTCTAACCTGTTTTGTAGGGAAAGTGACGTTTCTACGCCCTTTTTCTATACTCCTGAGCATTTGCCTAGAACCCGACGATTTGAAGAAGCAAGCTTGACCAAGTGAAAGGCATTTCAAGAAGGTTCACTAATTCAAAAGAGAGAAGAAGCAAAGACAGTTTCGTAGTTGTCGGAAGATCAATCAATTAGGCGGAAGAAT
>JAIUZE010019595.1:0-15131 GCA_022085475.1 Heliosperma pusillum
TTTAATTTCTTTTTGAGACAATGATTATCCTCTTATTCTTTTGGTTTAAATCCGGTAAAGAATAAATTTGTTTTCATTTTCAATTATTCGGTGTGAAATAATACTTTAATGGTTACCTCAAGTCCTATTTTTTTGGTCTAATTTTTGGGTTTCCTTTTACCTTTTTCTGCTCCTCTCAATTATTTATGGATTTTTCTCTAATTTCTTAAATCTATAATTTTCAATTTCTGGGTATTTTCACATTGGCCTCATAAGTGTTCAATTTAGTTGTATATATCTATATCTACATAGACTATTATTTTATGTGAAATTATACTACATGATATTACTGTTGGATTATTTCTACTAAAAGTTTAAATGTGCTTTGTCAAATTTCTATATTATTGGAGTATTATCGTTATTTTATTTTGGTATTTTTTATTATTAATTTCTGAAATATTTTAATTATATACTTAAATTTTTTACTTAAAAATCTTCTATGGTTTACTACATTTATTATTTATTATTTTTTTTTATCACTTATTTTCACATTTATATTTATGTCCTTATTTTAGTCTTTTTTGCTATATCCCGCCCCCCATTTTACTCATCCCGCCCCCCACAATTACTTCTCTGCCCTTTCTCATTAATTGACCACCAAATTTATTATTTCCGTCTTAATATTTTAAAATTCAAACCGTCATAAATTTTCCGTCTTAATATTTTAAAATTCAAACCGTCATAAATTTAAAATTCATCCTAGTTTAATTTTGCTGCGATTTGACTTGTCGATAGAAATCTCTGTTTAATAGAGTGCAATTATGACAGACAAAGTTGTCATAACCGTTAGAAATTTAAAATCGCTTCAATTTTCATTATTCAAAATTCAAAAAACCGTTTCAAACCGTTATAAATTCAAAATCGCTTCTTTCTCATTCTCATCTCTTCCTTTCAAACTTCAAACTTCAAACTTCAAACTTCTTTCTCATCTCTTCCTTTCATTTGTACAAGGTATGTTCAATCTTTCTTCTTTATTTATTCAATTAGTATAGATTAGTTTATAGGTTGAGGTAGATTAGAAAGCATGTGACGATTAGAGCCCATTAGGTTGCGTTATTTTGATTTTGTATTAATCGTTAATGGTTGAATTTACAAAAAAAAAAAAAAAAAAAAAATCCGGAAAATGGTCCATTCGTGTGAATTACACGAATTGACCTAGGTCCATTCGTGTAATCCACACGTCTGAGCCATGGCTCATTCGTGTGAATTACACGAATGGACTTGGGCCAATTCGTGTAATCCACACGAATGAGCCACGGCCCAGACGTGTAGATTACACGAATTGGCCCAGGTCCATTCGTGTAATTCACACGAATGGGCCGGCTTTTTCCGGTTTTTTTTTTTTTTTTTTTTTTTTAAATTGTCTTATTATGTAATTATATTTACGTATTTTTATTATGTAATATATATTTACGTACTTTTAGTTTTTTTGTATTATGTAACTAAATGTTTGATAATATATTTACGTACTTTTATTAATTACAAATTAAATGTTGGTTTTTTTTTTTTTTTTTTAAATTGTCTTATTATGTAATTATATTTACGTATTTTTATTATGTAATATATATTTACTTACTTTTAGTTTTTTGTATTATGTAATTAAATGTTTGATAATATATTTACGTACTTTTATTAATTACAATTGTAATTACGTTTTTTGTATTATGTAATTAAATGTTTAGTTTTTTTTATTATAATTTGTATAATGCAGATGTCGGAAAATGATGACCGTAGGTTTAAACTTCATGCATCATATCGTCGGAAAAAAGTTAATGTGAGGGTTGGAGATACTAGTATTGGGTCGAGAGAAATACCAGAAATACCTAATGAGCCCGATTTTTATGAAGGGGAGTTTCAACAGTTCGAGAGAGAACTTGAGGAAGAGGAACGAAATTATCAAGGGTCGGGAAATGATGAGAGGGATAATGAGGAGGCGGGTAATGTTTAGGGGACAAATGTGGAGGCGACTTCTGTTTTTCGGGTTAGACGGGGGCCGCAGGGTAGGTTTGAGAGCTATGCTTTGGGGTCTAGCAGTTCGAGGGTTGAACCGCGTAGGAAAGTAAGGGCTAGGGGGAAAGATTCGAGCTGGATATTGACGGGGCCATCACAGGGGGGTCCTTTAGTACCGGATGTGATTCCGAGTTTTGGTGGACACATTTCTTACGTTATGTGGAATCAGCGTGGCTTTGAGCGTGGTTTGTTGACTAAATACACTAGAGAAAGATCATTAGTTGAGCTCCGCAAGTGGATTTTGCCAGATGAGGTTCGCGCGATAGTTGCGGAATCGGATCTTAGTCATTTGCCCGACATTATGCATAAAAATTTGAACATGCCGTTGTTGTGTGCATTTATTGAGAGGTGGCAGCCGGACACCAACACATTTCACATGCCATGGGGTGAGATGACGATACTGCTGCACGATGTTGCGGAGATCCTTGGGATTAGTATTGATGGGTATTCTTGTAGCATACCCGAGGCTGATGTGGCACATCGCGTGCTTGGTATGTCGGAGTTGTTGGCTATGACTGAGGCTCAGTTAGGAGAGCGGTGGGAACAAGGTAATGATGCAAAGATATACAAGGGCAATTTGATTTTACAAAAAGCTTTGAAAGAGTTGGTTGAGGGGGGCAAGCGGGGAGTGGCTTCTGAGGTTCAGGGTTACTTGATGATCTTATTGAGTTCGACATTATTTGTTGACAAATCTAGTGATAGGGTTCGGGCAAACATATTCCCGTTGCTTAGAGATGTTTGTAGCATTAGTAAGAATGCTTGGGGTGCCGGCACATTGGCTTATCTATATAGGCAGTTGGGTATTTCTTCGAGGGCTGATTGTAAGGGTTTGTGTGGTTGTTTGACCTTGTTGCAGTCGTGGATCTTCGAGTACTTTCCCTGTTTTAGGCCGATGACGACCTTGGTAACCACTCCTGATACTCCGAGTGCTTCAATATGGTCTACCAGTTCCGTACCACGCGCTGAGGCAGATGGAGCACTTGTAAAATACCGAGAGCAGTTGGATTTGTTGCCTATAGAGTCAGTAGCTTGGAGACCGTACCCTCAGAATCCCGAGACTGAACACCCTAGTACCGCGTATCAGGGGTTGTTGAGATTTATCGATATTGTTGAGCCATACTACCCTGAGAGATGTCTTCGACAATTTGGGTACATGCAGACCATCCCGCCGCCCATGCCTCCCACTGACAGGGCTTACCGTCCAGTTAAGTCGACTGCATATGATGTGCAATATGACGGTGCGATGTTGGACTACGCGTGGAATAATTGGAAAATTCACAGAGTACATTTGGATAGGCGTTCATTGCCCGCTCACCCACCACATGCTTACACGCAAGGGTATATGAAGTGGTTTAGTACACATTCGCATCCTTATGTGATGAATGTTCCCCGTGATAGTGATGAGATGCCTACATCGAGGTCCCACTTTCCGACTACGGTACGTTTAATATATATTTAATTTTAATATTAATGTGTATTCATATAAATGTGTTTCGATTTTAATATAACTGTCTATTCGTTTACTTTGCAGGTTGGTCAGTCGCTTATTCACCGCTTCTCACATTTTGAGGATGTTGATGACCCCGCAATGACCGGAGAATTTAGGCAGTTTATGAGGACCGTTCATCCAGAAATACGAGCATACACGGGTAGACCCCCATCTGTTAATAGGGGGAGAAGCTCACGTGGTCGCACCGATAGAGGGAGAAGCTCACGTGGCCGCACCGATACTCCGAGAGCCAGTGGTCGCATCGATGGAGGGAGAGCCAGTGGTAGCATCGATACTCCGAGAGCCAGTGTCCCACCGATGGAGGGAATGGTGGTACCGATGGCGGGAATTGACGTTTTTTTTTGTTGTTTGTTGGGATTGTTTTTAGACTTTGTTTGTTGGGATTCTTTTAGACTTTGTGTGTTGGTTTTTTTTTAGACTTTGTGTGTTGGTTTTTTTTTGTAAACTTTGTTTGTTGGATTATTTCTAAGACTTTGTTGTTTGTTGGGTCACATAAACTTTGCATTTTTTTTAGGACGGAGGCTTTGTTGGACTTGGTCGTTTGAATTTGTCAATAAAAACGAAAGATCAAAAAACGAAAACAAATTCTTGATAAATAAATTGTTAAATTACAAACCAAATACAAAACTAACTATTTCTAGGATCCCGCAAAAGTCCCCTATTTACATAATCCCACCAAAAATCAAATCTGTCTTTATAAATAAATTCATAATATTCAATGTCGAGAGAACGATTACGCTTCCATAAATTGTGTATAGGAGGCATGGCACATTCGTCATTCATGCGTACACGAACCCAATGATCACCTGTATGAAGTATCCACAAAATTCCATACGGAGCTCGAGCACCTGGTGTAGACCGTAGAGGTAAGTACGTGGAACATCCAAACCATGAATGTACACCATTATAGTATGACATATTCAAGCAACATACTGTCCAATTGAAAGCCGTTGCAAAACCAAATAAATCCAAGCCTTCCATCCAATTAGGCTTCTGACACGGTGCATGTGTAGCCCATTTGATTCGCGTACAAGCTTGGATACGTTCACCATAGTAAATGATCGCATAGACTTGGTTTTTCAACTCTAGCAATAGTAGTCGTCGCATTTGTAGATAGTTTTTCTCATCCCCTGTTCTTGCATGTGAGACAACTCGAAATCCACAATGACCATCGCCTCTAGGGTCAAAAGCATCTAGAAACCCATGTTGGTTCGGCACCGGTACAAAGTCCTTATATCCAAAAGCTTCGATGTCACTGACAAGATTATAATTTATCTCAAGAGGAGGACCTTCACCTACATTGAATTATTTACAACATTAAGTTAAAAGAAAATAATAACAGAAAATTAACTAAAGGAAATTAATTGTAAATCTTGAATGTACCTCTATTATCGTTACTTGTTGAGGTTGACGTACTCTGGTACCTACGTCTGACATGCTCCACA
Organism: Heliosperma pusillum; assembly: GCA_022085475.1. NCBI lineage: Eukaryota > Viridiplantae > Streptophyta > Magnoliopsida > Caryophyllales > Caryophyllaceae > Heliosperma > Heliosperma pusillum. The sequence goes on from JAIUZE010019595.1 coordinate 5,005, forward strand.
CCTGATTGATTACGAGTATTGGACTTCCTTGGACGGCCACGAGGTATATCTACAATTTCCGGGGGTTCAACAACCTCGTTCTCGGGAAACAACTTACTGAAGAGCGTCTCAATAACATCTCTTTGGACTGATTGGTGGGATGTTCGAACTTTATTGAAGAGTTCCTCCATTACTTCATTACGGTCACAACGACGATGACTGGATTTCGTGTAAGCCAACCTTGACCAAAATTCATGCACATCTTCTGGGTGGATTCTTTTGTTCTGAACCCACAAATTATGTAGCATACAAGCACACAACAATCTATGGGTGTTCCATAAAGTACATCCACATTCTCCCTCCATATCATCACCTAAATTAGTACCGCGAACAAACTCCATTTCCATTTCCGTAATAGCTGTCGCTGATACTCTTCCGCTCAACATTGAAAATAGTTCCCGATGAAACAAATTAGAGACAAGGGTCTTGCTAATTGAATCTTCCAATGTCCTTCGAATCTCAATGTGTTGACCATGCATCATAATATCAGTCCGTCTCCACAAATTGTCCAAGGTAAGCTCAGCTGATCCTAACCACATCTTCAATTGCGCATGAGCGGACTCAACTCTAGATGTACATGTGTTACCAAAATGAATCACCAAATTAGTGAAACATTTGGCAAACATATGGATTTTAACCCACCATTGAGTTTGAAGATAAGTGATAAGTCCGGGATGAGAAGCATACTTTCTCCTTAACTCGCCCCACTCGCTTCGACAATCATCTAGCGTTTTTGCTTCAACCACTTTCTTCCAAGCACCATGTGCTATACGTTTCCCAAAAGTTCCATCTTTTTGCAAGTTTGTAGCTCTCGTCTCAACTGCATTGTAAATATGCCACAAACACAAGAAATGCTGGGTTGTGGTAAATACATGGGGAAGTGCTGCAAGTAGACCGCCTTCGTGATCAGTGACAATGACCGTCGGTTTCACACAAGGTTCCAACAAAGATTCCAGCCTCCTCAAAACCCAGGTATAACCATCGGTGGATTCTCTCATTATCAATGCATACCCTATTAAAAAACTTTTGCCAACGGGAGTGACACCAACACATTGAACCAAAATAAGCCCATATTTGTTGGTTTTATACGTAGAGTCTATCAAAATCACATGTGGCCATGCTTTAAACATTTGGGCTGCCTCGGGGTGAACAAACCAAACACGTTCAAGAGCACTTGTTTCCTCATTTACCATGAAATCACGGATATATCCAGCTTCGGTGGCCAAGTGCAACATATATTGCACACTATTCCTCCCGTCTCTATCTTTTGCACTAAGTCTGGCATTTTCATTGTATATTTGTTTCAAGCGCGGTGCCGGTTCATCGGGAAACAAACGTGTGAAAGCATATCTAACCATCCCCGGTTTCACATGAGACTGACGCTGTTGCTTAATAAATTCCTTTTGTTCATCATTAAATTGTGCTCTACGTCTATGACCTTCAAGGAACTCTCCAAAAGAGTGATTGTGAAACCCACATTTTGGAACCACTACCCACATTGCCAAACCTCTTTTAACCACTTTCAATGCAAATCGACACATAAATTTTTTTGTAGCTGATTTCCTTAGCGGATTCTCCGGATTCTTGGCCTTGCTTAAGTAAGGTTCATACCGATCACATGTGATCAATTTAAACGGGGGACGCTTTTCCATGTGATACTTGTACTTTACCAAATGAAACCCCAACCCGTAGGCAACCTCATTATATTTATCAAATGCTTCCTCAAACGTTGTAAAGGGATTTTCAAAGATAAAAGAATCGCCGTAATTCACACCATCCCCCGTCGGTCCTTCTTTATTTTCCTAATTAATTCCATTAAAAATTATATATATTAAATACATTTTGTTTTTTAAAAAAAAAAAAACGACTTACAATTTAAAAAAAAAAAAAAAAAAAGCAAAAACCCTAATTACACGAATGGGTCTGGGCTCATTCGTGCAGATCACACGTTTTGGCCTGGGTCCATTTGTGTGGATCACACGTCTGGGCCTGGGCCAAAACGTGTGATCTGCACGAATTGACCTGGGCCAAAACGTGTGATCTGCACGAATTGGTCAGGGCTAATTCGTGTATTTCACACGTTTTGGCCATGCATTATACGCGAATCTGAGACGATATCATAAGTCGACTTAAAAAAAAACGAATTTCGTAAATCGAATTTTACCGTCGCATTTCCGGTGTCGTTTTCCGTGGTTTCCGTGTTATCCGTGTTAACCCATTCCTCCTCTTCATTATCGTGACCCGTATTGTCGTCCCCTTCATCAAACCCGCTATCCTCGCCGTAAGCATAATTAGCGTATTCATCGCTATAGCGATAATGTTGTTGCGCATTCCACTCGTTTGCAAATCGAGGTTCGTTATCATAAGTATTGTACGAAGTAAAAAGATAATCGAAAAAATCATTACTGTCACTCATTTTTGAAACAACGGAAAAAATAAGTTTTAGAGAGATGTTTTAGAGAGAAGGGCAAAATTGGAAAATAAAATGAAAATAGGGGGCGGGATGAGTAATAAGGGGGCAGGATATAGCAATTTTGTTTCAAAAGTGGTAAATATCTTATCAGTAATTGTTTAATTTGTTTATTATTATAAAAAGTGTATATATAAATATTAGGCCATATAACTATATAAGTTTCCATCATGGTATGGTTTTGTTATTACTCTCCATTTATTATTTATTACTCCCTCCGATCCACACCAATGGTAACATGGTGGAAATTGGAGTATTTAAGAAAAGGTGGAAAAATGAGGGGTAAAAAGGGAAAAAGTAGGTGGGGTATGTAATTATGAGTTTAATTGTGGGGTTTATAGGTGGGCCATATAATGGCATTTTGTGTAAATATCAAATGGGAATAAGGATAACATATTAATGTTGTGTGCCAAATAAGGTATGTTACCATTGGTGTGGATCGTCCATTTATGGTAAGTGTTACCATTGGTCTGGATCGAAGGGAGTATTATAAAAAAAATGGAAATGTTATTTGACATATACTAAGTGTACAATATTTAGTCTTGGAAATCAAGACAGACAATGCAGACTCACAATAGTCATTAAATAAAATTGAGATTTTTGTGAAACTTATAATGACTTAAATTGAATTTTTATATTCATTATATATATGTCATGTACTCATGTCCAATTGAAATTGTTGGACAATTGTAATTGTTGGACAATTGTAAGACGAAAAAACAACAATGAACAATGCTCGTTTCTAATTAATTCCTATATAGGAGGTGGGCCTAAAAATCAGGAAATGAAAAGCTGCTTTTTGACATTTTGACTTTCAACCACAGACTGACACATCAGCACTGTGGTTGTTGTTTTAATAAGTAAGGATTGGCTCAAAATTGAGCACTATGACCGGCCAATATGGCCTATATAAGGACATATTGGTTGTTCATTTCATTTGCTTAATTTTCACTTGTTTTTGCTATTTTCTCCAACTTCTCTCTAAAACTCTCAAATCAACTAATATTTTTATATTACTAGAGTAGTTATAAATCTAATATTAGTCATTACTTGTCACTATATTTTTCTAGTCTAAAATTATAGTGATTATTTGGGTTAGTCTTGGGTGCATGTTGCAAGGAGACTTTCTACATTGAAATTTTATTCAAAGAAGATCATCCTTATTGTTTTAGCTCAAGATCAATAAGAAAATGAGTTTCTTAATGTGCCCATAAATGCCGAAATTTCTCAATGTAAGAAAATTTCATATTATGTTTATTTATGCCTTTATATTTGCATGCATGTTACATAGATCATTAAATACTAAATTAACAAGTTAATTAGTAACTAATTAGAGGAGTCTAATTAGGGTCTATGGACTTTCATGTGGTATCAGACCTAGCTTGTAGCATGCATGTTCATTTTGGGCATTTTTATTAAAGTTATAAGATAACCAATAAAATCAAAAATTAAAGTTTAAATTTTATTTGGACGAAAATATTTGGTGCATGCATACCTACTGACTTCAAAATATTTGTGGTCAAATTTGGTGATTTTAGGGATTTATTTTCTATTTATTATGATTTATGCCTTTTAAACCGAGTATACATGCAATTTATAAGTTAAAAGTTAACTAAAAATAGTTTCATGTTGATTCTGGCCATGAATTTTTAATATGATATCATATGCATGTCTTATATACTGTATGTAAAATTTTGTGATTTTTAGTTAAATATTGCATGTTTATTGATTTTTATGACATAAAAGTCGATAATATGAGATTATAATGTTCATAAAATTGAAACGTCCTTTTATGGTCATGAAATTTTATGGTACATTTTACATTATGATTTAAATTTTTTTGGTGAAATTTCAAAATTTGTTTCACTGTTTTACTATATTTAATGGTTTTATTTGATAAAACCGTTAAATACAAAGTTATTTGTTCATTAAATTAATTTTAAATTTTTTGGGCAAATGTTTTATTTTTTTGAGTTCCTGGAAATTTTCCAGAATGTAAAAAATTTTTGGTTTCAAATTTCTTATGATGTTTAATTTTATTTTGGGTTTATTTCATAAATGTTATGATTAAACCTCTATATTTAGCAAATACGATCAAATCAAACTAATTGAACACAAAAAAAAAATAGTGGGGACTAATTTTGAGTTCTAAATCAGATTATATAATTGTTTTCAGCCTAAATACGATTTAAGTGTTGATTATTAATTTTTAATGGTTAAAAAATCCATAAAATCCATAAAACCGAGCTAGAATGAGCATGGCAAGTGTTTAGGGCGATTTTGGCATGAATTTTAAAGCATTTTATTTATGTTGTTTATGTTGAATGAATGAATGTCATTTATTTGTTTTAATGCAAGTTGTACCTAGTATGACCTAGATTATTTTTAATCGGTATTACCCGTAATGTAAGGGAATACCGATTCGGTTATAATTTATTGCGATCTCGTATCGCCGTTTTTTAATAATTAATAGTTTCATTTTATAGATCAAATGTATAACAGGAATTCGCTATGTATTCATTTGTATTTTTGTAATTATTTATTATGAAGACGGAGATTTCCGAAGTCGGTGTTCCAAAAGACGGTGCCATTTTGGAGCCTTTTCCATGAAGAGTCAAGGGACCAAGGAGTTGGTTTCCGATTTTGTAATCAACTAGTTAATAAGATTAGCTAGGTGCCCATACTAGGATGTATTAAATGTTAATTGCTTGTTTATGTTTTCCGCTCATGCCAAAATCGCTAACATGCATTTTTATTTCTCGATTGTCAATTCAACGTTATTTAAAATTCGCCGACTTAGTTCACTTATAGGGAATTAATAACTAAATTGACAAGACCTATCACACAACTTAAAATTGAATTGAGGTTTAGCCTTACCAATTAAAGCACCTATGAATCCCGTGTTCATTAGGACAACCACAACATGGACCTTTTTACCTCGAGTAAGTAGGGTGATGCGATCACATGCCTTAATTGGGTTGGTCTCAACGGGATAAGCTTTATCTCGGGACTAGGAGACGGGTTTAGATGAAATCCATCGACCTAGAGTTCTAGGAGTAGAATTAGTCAAAGTGTTGACTTACCGTTTATTACATAAAGGTGGCATAACATGTTCATTTTTATCTAAAATGCGGGTCTCGGAATTGCTTATATAATTTTGTGAGGGGTCATTATATTAGTGACTTGTTTAAAATTGTTTTTAAAAATTGTTTATAACATTGAATGTTAATATTTCATAATTTTGTTGTAGTAATTCAATTCGCAAATGGCAAACAATAACAACAATGTCGTTCAATTTGGCAAAGACTCATGGCTAAGGTCTGTAATGGACAAATGCATCTTAAAAGACGATGGATCTAATTTCGTCGAGTGGGAGCAAACAATTAAGAGTGAGGCGTTATCGGATAATGTCTTGCGCTACTTGACCGAAACCCCTCCAAATGAACCCGGCCCAAGGGCCACTAATGCGGCCAAGGCCGCTTATGAGGAGTACTTGAAAGTATCCAATGACATCAAGATGGTCTTGATATGGTCAATGTCCTCTAGTCTTAAGCAACAATACATCACCCTAGGAGCATATGAGATATTCTCGAGGGTGACTTTGGCATTTTCTCAATCACCTGACATACGCCAATACAATGCTATGACATGGCTTTTTGAAGCCAATCTAGACAAGGGACAAAAGGCTCGCCCACACGTGCTCAAGATGGTTTAGCATGTGGACACCCTAGAGCGTCTAGGGGTTAAGATTCCAAAGAAGCTAGCGATTGGCCGCATCCTTCACTCACTTCCTCCCAAGTTCGCCCAAACTAGGGCAAACTATAACATGCATGGCATGGACAAGAGCTTTCATGAGCTCCATGCCGTCCTTACCCAAGTCGAACGGGATATGGAAGCAAGTGGGAGTGAGAAAAGGGATGTTCTTTCAATGAAGTTGAAAAACTTAAGTCTTGGGGTTCAAAAGGGAAAGGGCAAAGCTAAGGCCCAATTTAAGAAGCATGGAAAAGGAAAAGGCAAAGTTATAATGTATAGCAATGCCAAGGCTAAGGGCAAGAAGCATGCCGACTCCGAATGCTTTTATTGTAAAGGGAAGGGACATTGGAAACGCAATTGTCCCAAGTACTTGAAGGATAAGAAGGATAGATGTGTGACACCGTCAGGTATAATCCTCTTATCTCTCTATATGATAGATGTTAACTATGCTTCCACTTCTACTTGGGTATTTGATACCGGATGTGGCTCTCATCTTTGTAATCATTTACAGGGGTTGAAGGACGTGCGAGCACTAGCCAAGGGTGATGTAGACCTACGCATGGGGAATGGAGCAAGAGTAGCCGCCGTTTCCGTAGGAACTTATGTACTCACCTTAGATAGTGGTCTTGAATTGTATTTAAATAATTGTTATTTTGTACCCTCCTTGACCAAGAACATTATCTCCATATCCGTGCTTGACACGGAGGGTTTCTCTTTTGTAATCAAGAACAATAGTTGTTAGTTTTCTTTTAATGATGTGTTTTATGGTAAAGCCGTCTCTATTGGAGGTATTTATGTTTTAGATAATGTTAATGAAGTTTATCATGTAGAGAGTAAGAAGCTCAAATTAGGTGAAACTAATCAATCATACCTTTGGCATTGTCGTTTAGGTCATATAAACGAACGGCGCATAAAGAGACTTGTTTCAACGAAACTTCTCAAACCATTTGATTACGAATCTTATGGTGTAATTGAATCTTCCTTTTAGGCAAGATGACTCGTGCTCCTTTTACGGGAAAAGGAACTCGAGCAAGTGAGGTATTCGGTCTTGTACATACGGATGTGTGTGGCCCAATGACTCTCCAAGCTAGAGGTGGTTATAACTATTTCATTACCTTTACCGACGATTTGAGTAGATATGGATATGTCTACTTAATGTGGCATAAGAGTGAAGCTTTTGAAAAGTTCAAAGAGTTTCAACATGAAGTAGAAAACCAATTGAATAAGAAGATTAAAACCTTACGATCCGATCGTGGTGGTGAATATCTAAATAATGAATTTGATTCACATCTAAAAGATTGTGGCATAGTATCACAATGGACTCCTTCTGGGCACACCTCAACTAAATGGTGTGTCCGAAAGGAGAAAATAACTTTATTAGATATGGTTCGATCAATGATGAGTCTCACAGAGGTTCCTGACTCATTTTGGGGATTTGCTATCTTAACCGCACTTTTTTCACTAAATCGTAGCCCAACTAAAGCGGCAGATAAGACTTCATATGAGATATGGAAAGGAAAGGCTCATTATTTGTCATTTATGAGAATTTCGGGTTGCGAGGCGTATATTCATGACAAGTCCAACGACAAACTTGCACCCAGATCCAACAAATGTCTTTTTGTAGGGTATCCTAAGGAAACACGTGGTTATTACTTCTACAATCGTCACGAGGACAAAGTGTTTGTGTCTCGTGATGTTGTCTTTCTAGGAAACGATATTATTTCTAATAGACAGAGTGGGAGAAAGTTTGAACTTGATGAAGTTCAAGAGCCACAAACCGAGAATGAAGTAGAGGAAAACGTTCCCTCCTCGTCTGAAACGGTTGTTGTCCCTAGAAGGTCAAGTAGAATTGTTCATCAACCTGACCGTTACCTCGGATGTATCGAGGAAGATGGAGATTTGTTACTTTTTGAAAATGACGAACCCACCACCTACAAGTAGGCCGTTTCTAGTCCCAACTCCACGCATTGGCTCGAGGCCATGCGATCCGAAATGGATTCTATGCGCGAAAATCAAGTATGGGACTTGGTAGACTTACCTGAGAAGGTACGACCTCTTCAGTGCAAGTGGATCTACTAGATCAAAATCGGCAAAGATGGACATAATAATATCTACAAAGCTAGATTGGTGGCAAAAGGTTTCACTCAAGTTCATGGTTTACACTATGATGAAACCTTCGCCCCAGTCGCTATGCTTTGATCCATTAGGATTCTCTTAGCGGTTACAGCCTTTCATAACTATGAAATTTGGCAAATAGAATAAGATATTGAAATCATTGTATTGTCATTTGTCAGAGTTACAATTCTACTATATTATATTGACTATTACTAGTATATATACAAGTGGATATTCTAAGCAAGGAAAGAATAAGGGGAGCAAATTATGTGCATAATTACATTGATTGTGTTGGCTTAATTAGAGGAGAGCCTAACGGCTCTTTGATTATCCCCAACGGCTCCTTAGAGATGGTTAACATCCCCCCACAAGTTGGCGTGTGGAGATCCGAGACACCCAACTTGGAAAGAAGATCTTCAAATGAGGCACGGCCAAGGGCTTTGGTGAGAATATCGGCTAGTTGAGCCTTTGTGTTAACATAAGTGGGTGCAATGACGCCATTTTGTATTTCATCCCGAATGAAATGGCAATCAACCTCAATGTGTGTAGTTCTTTCGTGGAAAACCGGATTGCGGGCAATGTGTAGAGCAGATTTGTTGTCACATTGAAGCTTAATAGGAGTGTAATGAGAGATGCCGAGGCTTTGGAGGAGGCCCTTGAGCCATTTTAGTTCACAAACTGTAAAAGCAATAGCTCGGTACTCGGCTTCGGCGGATGACCGAGAGACGGTAGCTTGTTTCTTTGTTTTCCAGGATATTGGAGAGGAACCCAGGAACACAATATAAGCGGAAAGTGACCGACGGCTAGTAGGGCAGGTGGCATAGTCCGCATCGCAATAAGCATTGAGTCGTAAATCACTGTCAGATCGTAGAAGAATACCTTGACCTGGAGAGTTCTTTATATATCGAACCACATTAAGTGCAGCGGCCCAATGTTCGGTTGTTGGAGCGTGCATAAATTGAGCAAGTATGTGAACGGAGTATGTCAACTCGGGACGAGTTATTGTGAGATATACAAGACGACCGACTTGACGACGATACCGCTTTGTGATTTTATCTTATAAAATACAAATTACTAGTTTTCTTTAAGTTACAATAACTCGAAAAAACTAAAAATCGATTATGCATGCAACAACCAAGGCTCTTGATACCGCTTGTAAGTTTCTTAAACTCAATATTAGACATTTATAATATCATTTTATAATTAGTTTACTCATTAAACTAAATGGATCTTATGCATGCATAACATAAAAACAAATAAGGAAGAAAAAGTAGTTCCTTACATAAATTTAAACGGATTTTGGGCACAAAATAGGACTCCTTCCTACTTTGTTCTTGAGCTCAAAATATAAGGATGAACTCCAAGTTCTTAGTATAAGAACACTCCTCTAAGTTGCACCCAAGACTACCCTTAATCTCTACAAAATACTACACTAGTATGATATTGTAGTAGCCCTTAAAATATCATCTAATAACTCATATTACTACACTAGTATATTATTAGAGAAATATGAACTCAAGTTTTTGTGGAAAACTTCTATAAGTTTTCTAGTGTGAGAGTGTAAGATTTAAGAGAGATAAGCATGTATGAACTTATGAGATCAATTAGCTTACAAAATAAGGAGAAACATCTTCTTATTATGCATGGCATGACCGGCCACCCTACATGGGGAAGGTGGGAGCCTTTTGCTTTTTGTATTACCCAAAAGCAATAGAGTAGGTTTAGGCATTTAGGGGTAATGATGATGTTT
>JAIUZE010019596.1:0-35028 GCA_022085475.1 Heliosperma pusillum
CCTCGCAAGTATACAACATTTGACGGCCGGGTCGAACAACGCATAGCGTTCAACTCCCAACAACGTAGTCATATGCCCACTACACATGCAATTAAGCAGTAGGATACCTCTCCGTTCCGACATTCCAGCCTTACGAACGGGAAGGTAGCAAAGGGAATGAGAATACACAGCACAATACAAAATAGTGCTCAAACCGACTCATTTGTAAAAACCGACTCAAAGTGGGAACATATCGAAAACCGTCACAAAACATGTGATACGTGCGAAAGAGATATCGTATAACCAAAACATGAATATTATAAGACATTACGTAAAATTATACGATAAACGGATCATGCAAACTATTATAAATTACGAGTTTTAAAAGTTGAAGGAAAAATGTACAGCCGTGTTCCAGGCCGGGCAACAGACCGGCGGCCGGTGGGCCGGCTCAGAACACAGGGTAAAATCCAAAAACAGAGGAAAAAGGGTCTGGGCCGGTCAGTCGACCGGCGGCCGGTCGACCGGCTCAGACAATCATACCCAATTCACAACTTTAACACTGATGTGTTCCAGGCCGGTGGGTTGACCGGTGGCCGGTTGGCCGGCCTGGAGCACCATATCATGCAAATTCTCAATTTCCAAAGTGGTTTCTGATGTGTTCCCAGCCGGTGGTCAGACCGGCGGCCGGTCGACCGGCTGGGAGCACTTCTTCACCCGAGAGCTTCCAAAGCTCAACCAATTCATTTCAAAACTCAATTATACTTCTAATAATCAACCACAATCAATATATATCATCCATATTCATCATGTAACATCATTTACTAATCATAGCATGGATTCTAAACTTCCTAATCGTATTCTAATACGATTTCTAGCATATAAACATGTAAAACACGTAAGTAATACCGAGTAACCCTTCACCGTTACCTTTTAGCGTCTCTAATGATCGTCAAGCTCCTCTTCTATAAGGAAATAGTCTTTGTCGGGATCTTGGAGGTCGCCACCTACAATTAGATCGTAAAAAGATGAATAAAGTTCATCTTGAGAAAGACGGAATGCTTAAAAAGCGAGAAAGACGATAATTTTATTATCAATACGGTTAGAGGAAAGTACGGGAGGAAGAATAAGATAAACTTACGTGAATTCTATCGAGAAATGAAGAAGTTATGATGAATCAAAGATCGATATTCAAAGAGGGAAATTGCTTAAGGAAGAAGAAAAGAAAATGAGTTTGATTTTTGTGTTGAAATGAAATATTAGGTTAAGGAGGGAGTTGTGTGAGATGTGTAGGAAAAGTCAAAGACGATTTCCAAAGTCCAGAAAAGTCAAACTAGACTGAAGACGGCTTTTTCATGAAATCTCGTAGAAATTCCAAATACGAACTCGGAAATTCAAAATTCGACTCGGAACTTAAAAAGCTAATTTAAAACTTAAAATTACTGAGACGATTTCGTAAAATATTTCTACTAGAAAAATAGGGTACATTTGCGGGTGTTACAAGTATGATCAAGTTATTACTATTTCGTTATAATCCTATAATAATTGTATTGTGGTAATACCGATTTTCCACATTATATACCCTTGGTCCGAAAACCTAGGGGCCTTGAGAAATGGGCCTCAAAATGACAAGACGGAGAATGAAGGAACGCATGCCTGAGACCAGGACGCTGGCAGCGTCGTGGGACGCTGGCAGGGTTGCCTGGCGTTGGCAGCGTTTCATGCTGCCAGTTGTTCCCCTTGTTGAGCGCCTTGACCCTTTTGATTTTAGTCCCGCCTTGACTTCCATTTACCCTTTGGGCTTGGTCTTCTTGCATTGATGATTTGTTTGTAGCCCACTCCAATTGTCGGGTTTGGGTCTCGGGTATCGGGTTTGACTTTGACTTTTGTTTACTTCCGGGTTTGACTCTAAAAGTTGACTAAAAATACTAAATAATAACATAATTACAAGGACTACGGTTAGCATAAAACGATGCTAACGCCCGTAAAAAATACAATAAACGAACCTAATAAATACTACTAGACACAACACATTTTGGTGTTGTCAAATACCCCCACACTTGGAATTTTACCCGTCCTGAGTAAAACTCGAGATTAGCACGACAAACACGAGTCCAAACATAGCATGTGAAGGTAATGACCTCTTTTCCCTCACCACTACCTTCTTATATCTCTCTCAAAACACAACCACCTATTAAAAGAAAATGACTCAAAGTTGTTTTAACACAGTCTTCCCTTACCACTTTCTACTTATAACTCCCTCTATACAAGACTTGACACACCACCAACTCCGACTCATCTCACCTCAACTCCTCCCTTCTTATAGCTCCCAAGAATGTGGTATGACCATCTTTGCCTTATCCCAAGGCATAGCGAGATGGTCCTCATCACCAAACTCCATGCAACTCCACTTCTTATATCACCCCCTTATTACTCCACTTGGTTGGCCCCAAACTACACAATTTGCACAACCAAGCAACCACCAAGAGAAATCCACCGATTTGGAACCAAATTTTTGACTCAAAAAAATAAAATAAAATAAAAAGTAATCCTAAGCTAACCTCCTTCCAAATTCCTCCTTATTTCTCCCTTCTTTTCCCTCCATAAATCCTCATCATCGGAAGTATTTTGCTCAAATTTTTTTTTCTTTTTCTTTTTCCATTTTTTTTCTTGAAAATCCCTCATTTTGCCTAAGGTGCCCTTTCGGGTTTTCACCTTATCTTTTCCTTTCCTCTCATTGGTGTCTCGCAACTCGATTTTTCATTTTGCCCGGAATGCCCTTTCGGGTTTTCATTCCGTACTCGGCACCTTCCCAATTTTTGCCTAGGTGCCCACTCTTGTGGGTTTTCACCTAGCCGGGATTTTCAATTTTTTTTTCTTTTTTTTTTTCTTCGAAAACAACAAAACATAACAAAATGCATCAAATCAAAACAAATATATATAATCCTCTCCCCCACACTTAGATCATACAATGTCCTCATTGTAGGGGAAAAGGCGGGGTGCTTAATCAATTGTTGAAATGAGAAGAACCCGAGGCACCTCCTCGAATTCTCCTCCTCTCTCTTTCTTCTCTAACCCTTCTTCTTCTTTCTAGGCCTTCATCAAGGGCCTCTTGTGTGTAAGGAGTGGGGTAGCCTGGGTTTTGTTGGATGGACATGCCGAAAAATGAGCTAGCCAAACCATAAACATCTTCTTGTGCCACCGCATCTTCAATTTTGAGCTTGGAAATGGCTTGTGGCTTGCTCCCTCCAAGCATTTTGTGTCGCCCATATGTCATTTTGCTCTTGCCACCTTTGGTCTTATTGCTCTCTCCAAAGGCGGTCTTCCTCTTGCCGTGCCACCATCCCCCTCCACTCTTCTTGTTGAGTGATGTGGTCGTTTTACACCACAATAAAACCTAAGTCTACTAACTAAGAAGATAGCGGAAGTAGGTTCGATCTCCACAGGGAGGAAACTAACTAACTGTAATCTAAATCTGCCAGTAACAATCTGGGGGGTTTTGAAAAGGTTTTAACTAAACTAAATAAGATTAAAGGAAGAGAAATAAAGATAGAAATTAATACGAAATAAATCAGATAAAAGAGAATATGCTAGGATTCGGTCCACTGCAATATCGGCATCTACGGGTCAACTAAGTCAGTCAATCTATCAATGAGAAGAGCAATGGTTTTCTCCTCTCGGTCTCAAACCACCCTAGGGATTTTCCTAATTAACTTTCGCCCTCTTAGGAGTCACCTATCAATACTAAGCAAGCCTTCCCTTCCAATCTTTCGATCCAGGTCGGGGTTAACTACCTAGCCAGTCTCTTGCGTGCACTCATTCGACTAAACCTCAATTAAATTGCTTAGACTGATTCTCATATTCTAGACTAACTAAAATAATCTATCCTAACATGCCTCTACTACAGTTTCCCTCATCCCAACATACAAGAGAATTAGTTACTCATGTTATTAACGATGCTAATAATACAAATGATTGAACATATGACATTAGACATAATACAATCGTAAATAAACAGCATGAACAATAACAACGCATCAATTAAGTAGAGTAAACAGTGATTAAGACAAAGGTTAAGAATAAAAGAGATAAAGAGTTTACAATCTTAGCAAATCCGGCGTAAAGAACAATCCACGTCGATAAACCCGAATGTAAACCAAAAATTAAAGAGTTCAGAAACTAATGAAAGATTAATGTCTGCTAATTACTGAATGATAATAACTGAATGCCTCCTAATGACGTAAATAAGAGCCATATATAATGTCTAACACGACTCTCAACCCTAATTAAGCTATGGACTTAAAGCCCGTGATAGGATCCACTCGATCGAGGGAAATTACCCTTCGATCGAGGCTTTTATTCTAGGAAATCACTCGATCGAGGACATCTTCCACTCGATCGACCAACTGGTATACAGCTCCTACTCGACCGAGCAAAGATGTAGCTCGATTGAGGTCTTCTGGCTTCAACTCACCTCGATCGACCAAATGCATAGTCGATCGAGGTCTTCTGGCATAGCACATGGTGTGAGTCATGACTTGGGCTCGATTATGAACGGTTTCGCGCTTTCCCATGCAAGAGCTCATGTTCCGTTCCTTCCATTCTCCTAAATGCATGCAAAGAGGACTGTTTTGGCTCGGTTTCCGCTACTACGCATCTTGTACCTACAAAATGGTAATGAAAGTACAAAGTAGCCAAATAGGGGGATATGGTGATATAATATCACCTAAATGACATAGAAATGCGTGCATAAATGGACTAAAAAGTCTATATAAAATACACGCATCATTGAGCCCTCTCAGCCTCCTCTCTCAACCTCTCCCTTGCCTCCACTACATTATGCCAATCATCTAAGGACTCTAGCCTACCTCCTTGTATTTGTTGCCAATTGTAAGAATCGTCCACCCTTCCACTTATGTGCCTTAAGACATCGTTGGTGCTAGCAAAGTAGGATGCCATTTGTTGTTGCCATTGCTCCATTAGGATGCTTGAAAGAGTCTCCGCGTCAAACATTGGGGTGTCGGTGTCTTGGTGGCTTTGGTAAGATGATTGGGAATGGTATGGTGGTGGTGGTTGTTGTTGTTGTTGTTGAAAAGGTGGGTTTTGGAAAGGTCCTTGCTCAATTGCGAGGATCTCCCTCTCCTCGCTAACTCGCTCACTTCCCTCACCTTGCTCTCTCCTTAGCCTCCTTCTTGGCCGCAAAGGCACTTCCTCTACCTCCGCCTCACTACTACTCTCCCCCAAACTCTCTTCCATAGGGCAAAAGAAATCCTCCGATTTTGGCCCCCTAGGTAAAGGGTTGTTTGAAGGTTGAGGCATCTTCATATAGCTAAGGCCATCACTCCCCAACCAAAACCCTCTCAAAGGTTCCACTTTGCTAATTTTGAACATGTGTACCTCCTCTAGCCCAAAGTGGTTGTACCTAGTCAAACCCTTACAAGAGTTGACCTCTTGCTCCTCATCAATTTCCCCCTCATAGTGTCGCACCAAAAAGGTAATATCCCCCCCAAGGTGGATACTTGCTTTAGTAGATTTTTAGCGGTGCTTAATGCAAGCTCTCATAAACAAGTCCGCCCAATCCGGTACCCCCACCCCTTCCGGGAGCATAGACCATAAACACAACCGGATGGTCTCCGGTACTTTAGCGGGCTCTTCCGCGGAGTTAAAAATGGTGGTAAGGAACCGGGTGATGAGTTAAAGCACAGGGTGGGTGATTGTGGAGAGTTTGGCATCCTTAGATGCGGTGTTACAATTCGTAATATTGCTCCACATGATGTGCATTTTCCCTTTGGGGCATTTAATTTCTTCGGGGGTTTTTGAGATTTTTAGGATTTGGCGAATTTCGGAGATTGGGGTGTTGTGCCAAGTTTGGTTGAGACGGAAGCGGTAGGCTCTTTCAACACCCTCGGGAACGTCCAACTCGGACAGGGTAGCTAGAAACTCGTACACGAAACTCTTATAGGTGTGATCCCAAGAGTCCGGTTCGAGATAAGCTTCTAAACCTACTTTAACTAGCATATCCCTTGTTAAGTCGAACATGCCCAAGGCGTGGAGGGTGCTTGGGGAAAAGAATTTTGTGGTTATTAGGGGTTGTTGTCGGGGTGCGGTAAGTTTGACCCAGATTTTTTTATCTTGAGCACTCAACCTCTCATAACCCATGAACACCGTTTCAACATCGGTGTCGGGTTCACTCACCGCAGCCCTCTTATTATTTCCTTTCCCAAAAAACTTGGAGATTTTAGGAGCCATTTTCTGCAAAAATTTCAACAATACAGTACAACACAACAACAAGCAAACACTCTAAGAAGTTTTTCACTCAAACAAGCAATTCAACAAACACTTGGTGTGCAACAATCTCAACACCTCAAAAGCTTAGTGTTTATTGAATTCTTATACCTTACTCAGAAATTTTTTACAAATCCTAGCTACACAATCAACAAGGGCAAGGGAAAAACTCAAACAAAGACTAATTCAAGCCTAATTTTCGAGCAAAAACCAAAGAATAATGGAAAAAGTTAAGTATGATGTTATACCTTCCCGATTCCACAAAACTTAAGCTCCTTGATGACTAGAATAAGCAAGGAATCCGTCAAAACCCTTTAAAAACCCACTAAAGCTCCTTAAATTCGAATTTTAGAAAGAGTTTTCTAGGTTTTCTAAAGGCAAATTTTTTGAGATTTTGAGTGATTTAGATTGATTTTGAGGTATTTGAAGGTAGAATGAAGGTTAGGATGAAGAATTTGATTGATTTAGATGAAGTTTTGTGAAGATTTGGGGGAGAAAGGTGAAGTTTTAAAGGATTGGGGGTTTTTTTTGGGGTTTTTTCGTGAAAACTAATGTATGAGTGTTTGGATTGATTTTGATGAACTCGTGATAAGAAGACCTGAAAACTGCATTCGACGCTGGCAGCGCCCAGTGACGCTGGCAGCGTCCTTCACTGCCGGTTTCCTTCACACTTTCCACTTAGCCAAATTTTGGCTAAGTCTTCCAAACATCACTACACTTATATTTTCACTACAATGGCCCATAATAACCTTCAATATCAAAATTTCATCGGGTCCCGCACTTTTTACCCGTGGCACGCATCCCGAGGCGGCCGAAAACTTGCAAAAACTTCACAAAACCGTTAGTAACTTCAAAAGATTTGATTGATGCAATTTCTAACTACTTAAAAACAACTCAAATGCTAAAAATTAACAATGAAACTTAAATGAAATATTCACAAGGATAGAGTATGTACACGTATTGCCGTTTATTTAGAGTCGATGGCTCGACATAGTGGCTCCAAGCTTTTCAACCTTCATACACGGGGTCTTCAAGTAAGACCTCTTCTTCCCCCTCCCGGGCACAACCTTTGCAATAATGCTTGAGGCGGTGGCCATTCACCTTGAGTATCTTCCCGTCCCCGGGCCCTTCCACCTCAATTGCTCCATGAGGAAACACCTTCTTGACGGTGTAAGGTCCAAACTATCTTGACCTCAACTTACCCGGGAAGAGTTTAAACCGATTTTGGAACACAAGAACTTGATCGCCTTCTTTCAAAACCGGACGGTTTATCATCCCGTCGTGCCATTTCCTTGTTTTCTCCTTGTAGATCGAGGAGTTCTCATACGCATCATGGCGAATTTCCTCAAGTTCTTGCAATTGTAGCCTCCGGTGCATACCGTTCTCATCATGGTTTTGGTTGAATGATTTGATAGCCCAATAGGCTTTGTGCTCAACCTCCACGGGGAGGTGGCAAGCCTTGCCATAGATGAGACGGAACGGGGACATGCCGATGGGGGTCTTAAAAGCGGTTCTATATGCCCACAAAGCATCAACTAGCTTCTTGCTCCAATCCTTCCTATCCGGATTCACCGTCTTCTCAAGGATCCCTTTAATCTCACGGTTGGAGAGCTCGGCTTGGCCGTTTGTTTGTGGGAGATAGGACGTTGAAATCTTATGGTTCACCCGATACCTTTTGAGAAGGCTTCCAATCACCTTATTGCTGAAGTGGGTACCTCTATCACTAATTATAGCCCTAGGAAAACAAAACCGGGAGAATATGTTCTCTTGGATGAAGGTTGCTACCACCTTTGCATCATCGGTGCGGGTAGGAATTGCTTCAACCCATTTTGACACATAATCTACCACCAAAAGGATGTATAAGTACCCACTGGAGTTAGGAAAGAGGCCCATAAAGTCAATTCCCCATACATCAAAGACTTCACAATAGAGGAGGGGTTGTTGTGGCATCTCGTTCTTTCTTGTCAAGTTCCCCACTCTTTGGCATCGGTCACAAGTCTTCACGAATTTATGAGCCTCTTTGAAAAGGCTTGGCCAAAAGAAACCGCATTCAAGCACTTTCCTTGCGGTTCTTTGTGGCCCAAAGTGTCCTCCACAAGCATAGTCATGACAATGATGTAGTATGGATGGAATCTCACTTTCGGGCACGCATCTTCTTATAAGTTGATCTTGGCAAAATTTCCATAAGTATGGGTCATCCCCTATATAGTACTTTGCATCGGACTTTACTTTGCTTCTTTGATGGGAAGAGAAATGGTTTGGAAACCGCTTTTTCCCCAAATAGTTGACCATGGTTGTAACACCCGGAAATGTACCCTATTTTTCTAGTAGAAATATTTTACGAAATCTTTTCAGTGATTTTAAGTTTTAATTCATAATTTTAAGTTTCGAGTCGAATTTAGAATTTCCGAGTTCGTATTTGGAATTTCTGCGAGATTCCATGAAAATCCCGTCTTAAGTCGAGTTTGACTTTTCTTGACTTTTGAGTCGAGTTTGACTTTCTTGACTTTGGAAACCGTCTTTGACTTTTTCCTACATAACTCACACTACTCCTTAACCTAATATTTCATTCAACACAAAATCAAACACTTTTCTTCCTCTCTAAGAAATCTCATCTTTCCCTCTTTGATATGAATCTTAGAATCGTCGTAACTTCTTCGTTACTTGATAGAATTTACGTAAGTTCGTCTTATTCTTCTTCCCTAACCTTCCTCTATCCGTTTTGATAATAAAATTATCGTCTTTCTCGCTTTTCAAGCATTCCGTCTTTCTCAAGATGAACTTTATTCATCTTTTTACGATCTATTTGTAGGTGGTGACCTCCAAGATCCCGACAAAGACTATTTCCTTATTAGAGACGAGCTTGACGATTAGACGATTAGTAGAGACGCTTAAAGGTAACGGTGAAGGGCTACTCGGTATCATTTACGTGTTTTACATGTTTATATGCTAGAAATCGTATTTAGAATACGATTAGGAAGATTAGGAACCATGCTATGATTAATGAATGATGTTATATGATGAATGTTGATGATATATATTGATTGTTGATGATTATTAAAAGTATATATGAGAATTGGATTGATTTGGTTAAGTGAGCAAGGCTCACGGGTGAACTGGTGCTCCTGGCCGGTCGACCGGCCGCCGGTCTGCCAACCGGCTGGGAACACTCCAGTAACATCTTTGAAATTTTGGATTTTGTATGAAGAGGAGCTCTGTGCCGGTCGACCGGCCGCCGGTCGACTGACCGGCCCAGACCTCATTTCTCTGTTTTTGGTTTTTGCCTGTGTTCTGAGCCGGCCCAATGGCCACCGGTCTCTTGCCCGGCCTGGAACACGGCTGTATATTTTCCTACATTTTCTAAAACTCATAATTTATAATAGTTCGCATGATCCGTTTATCGTTTAATTATACGTAGTGACTTATAATATTCATGTTTTGGATATATGATATTTCATTCGCTTGTATCACATGTTTTGTGATGGTTTTTGCTATGTCCCACTTTGAGTCGGTTTTTACAAATGATACGGTTTGAGCACTATTTTGTCTTGTGCTTTGTACTCTCATTCCCTTGGCTACCTTCCCGTTCGTAAGGCTGGAATGTCGGAACGGAGAGGTATCCTACTGCTTAAATGCATGTGTAGTGGGCATACGATGACGTTGTTTGGAGTTGAACGCATTGCGTTGATCGATCCGGCCGTCAAATGTTGTGTACTTGCGAGGTGGTGTTATTTGCATGTAGCGTACCGCTTGTTATGTGGCTAGAGATCTTTTCCGCCTCTTTCGTGAATGTTTGCTACCGAATTTGGGGTACTCGGCGTCATTTGATTGATCGAGTCTTGGATGCGAAACGTTTATCGCATGTCGAACTGGAAAATGCGATTCCGGGATTCTGGCCAGATTTAGACTAGGACCGTATTATTATCGTCGTCCTACCGGAGGAAATTAGTGAACATATACGAAATGTGATCGTGTATGAGTTCAGGAAATGTTTATCCCGTGGATGCCTGTTAATCATACTTGCCATGTACACGGTGCTAGTGCGTTTCATTTACCGTGAGAGATGTCGTCTTGTGTCGTCTTTGAATGCGTGATTTCATGATGTTGTTCATGGTCATTGCATGATTGGACACCGTCATGTCTTGGTTCGTGAATGGATGATAATATGTTGGATTTTGTGTAATCATCGCATGACTTGACTGGTTTGTCTGTCGATTCTCAATCTTATCAATCTTATACCGCTAACGGTGAGATGTAAGCCCTAGTGAGCGTATTCGGTTGCCTAAGAGTGTCTTTCCCGAGTCTTTGAATAACATGATGGTTGCGGATTTGATTTCCACATGATCTTATCATTATCTATAGAATTGCCTATCTATCCTTATCGTAACTCACATGAATATCTATATACGCATGATTTTACTTTTGTATTTCCTTATATGTACGTTTGATGTGATATGGCTGGGAGAACCCGGAGTTACTCCCCACTGACTGTGGCGTTCATGTTTTTCATGAATGAACAGGTTGCTTGCATTGGATGACTTTTTGGATATGATGGTTTTGGGGTTCGGGTGTGAGCTAGCGGGCGTTGTCCCTGGAAGTTTCACCTCTAGACGATAGTAGCTAGTTTTGTTAAACACTTGTTCTTTGCTAACATTTTAAGAGACCCCGTCTCTTTATTAAAATTCCGCTTTTAGTTTGTAACATTTTGACACACCTCGTGTTATATATATCTTGCATGTTTAAAGGTTTATAAAATACTGTATTTCCGCATATTATTTCACATGCTTGTATGTTTTCTATTTCCGCATTCGCGAGGGTTGTCACAATGGTAGCATATAGCATAGCATGGCTCCTCCTCTTGGATGGCATATAGAGACTCATGAGGGAGACCTCCTTCAACCTCATCAAGAGGGCATGATGGTCTTCCTTCAAGGTTTAGCCGGCTTAGATGATCCGCCACCACATTCTTCACCCCTTTCTTGTCCTTTATCTCTACATCAAATTCACTTAGGAGAAGGATCCACCTCAACAACCTTGGTTTTGCATCCTTCTTCGCCACAAGGTATCTAATGGCGGCATGATCGGTGTAGATGATAACCTTTGTGCCCAAGAGATAGGATCGGAATTTTTCTAGGGCATATATCACACCAAGGAACTCCTTCTCCGTTGTAGAGTAGTTCTTTTGAGCGTCATTCAAGAGTGTAGATGCATATTGGATCACCTGGGGTCCCTTGTCACTCTTTTGACCCAAAACCACTCCCAATGCGTAGTCACTTGCATCGGTCATGATTTCAAATGGAAGGTCCTATTGCGGTGCTTGAATAATTGGTGCGCTGACCAATATCTCCTTCAAATCATCGAAAGCTTTCCTACAAGAGGCATCAAAGACAAACTCCGCTTCTTTGTGCAAAAGCTTACATAGGAGGTTAGCAATCTTTGAAAAGTCCTTAATAAATCTCCGGTAGAAACCGGCATGTCCGAGAAAAGACCTAATGTCTCGGGTGTTAGATGGATAAGGTAAGGTTTTGATAATGTCAACCTTAGCCTTATCCACCTCAACCCCCCTTTCCGACACTACATGTCCTAGAACGATGCCACTAGTCACCATGAAATGACATTTTTCGGAGTTCAAGATGAGATGGGACTCTTGGCATCGCTCTAAGACAAGAGCAAGGTGTTTTAGACATGAATCATAGGAGTCCCCATGGACGGTGAAATCGTCCAGGAATACTTCTATGATCTTTTCTACATAGTCGGAGAATATACTCAACATGCACTGTTGAAAAGTTCCCGGTGCATTACATAGACCAAATGGCATTCGGCGATATGCAAATGTACCGAATGGACATGTGAATGTGGTCTTTACTTGGTCCTCGGGTGCGATTGGGATTTGAAAATATCCCGAGTACCCTTCAAGGAAACAATAGAAAGCTTTTCCCGCTAGTCTTTCTAACATTTGATCAATAAATGGTAGCGGGAAATGGTCTTTCAAAGTAACCGCATTCAAGTGGCGGTTGTCAATACACACCCTCCAACCGGTTTGTGGTCGGGTGGAGACCAAGTCTCCTTGTGCGTTCTTGACTACCGTCACTCTTCCCTCTTTGGGCACGACTTGAGTTGGGCTAACCCAACGGGAGTCGGAAAAAGGGAAGATGATGCCCATTTGTAAAAGTTTAATTACCTCCTCTTGCACTACCTCCGCCATTGGTGGATTGAGCCTCCTTAGGGGTTGTCGGACCGGTTTGGAATCCACTTCAAGTCTTATCTTATGCATGCAAGTCACCGGGCTTATTCCCTTGAGATCCGCTATGCTCCACCCAAATGTATCTCTATGTTTGTGAAGCAATGCTACCAACTTGCCCACTTGGTCCTCGTTGAGTGTGCTAGAGATGATAAGAGGCAAGGTGTGGTTGTCCCCTAAGAAGATATACTTTAAATGACTTGGAAGGGTCTTCAACTCGACCTTCGGGGGCTTCACAGTTGAAGGGAGGGGCTTGTGGAGGGGTATGCTCAAAGCAAAAAGCTCGGACAAGTTTTCCAGAGCTGGACGCTGCCGACGCTGGTGGACGCTGGCAGCATCGTGGGGCGCTGCCAGCATTTTCCACTGCCGTGCCCTGTTTTCAGCATATCGATGATGTTGAGTTCTTCATATGTTTCTAGTGGCTCTTCTCTTTCCAAGTCCTTGAGATGTTCCTGCACATCAACCGACAACAACAAACGCAAACCCTCTTCTTCCACATTGTTAGTTAGGGCCACCTCAAGTGGGTCCCTATCACAAAATTTGTACATTTGATGCACCAAAGGCTCGAAAATATCCAAGAAGAAACAAGATTGAACATCACTAGGGTGTCTCATAGAGTCATAGATATTATAGGTCAATCTCTTTCCCTCAAACTCCATTGTCAAACATCCGTTTGAAACATCAATCTTGGTCTTAGAGGTTTTCATGAATGGCCTACCAAGGAGAAGGGGAGTGGCACTTGAACTAGACTCCATATCTAAAACATAGGAATCCGCCGAAAAGACAAGGTTATCTACCTCTACTAGCACATCCTCTATCAAGCCTTTGGGATAGACACTAGACCTATCGGCTAATTGAATAACCACCCCGGTCTTAGACAAAGGTCCTAAGCCTAGGGTCTCATAGATGGATAGGGGCATGACGTTAATAGAGGCTCCAAGGTCTAACATGGCACGTTTTAAACTTTGCCCTCCAATGGTGCAAGGGATGGTGAACATGCCCGGGTCTCCACATTTCTTTGGTTATTTTTGTTTGAAAATTGCCGAAACATTCTCACTCACCCTAACCGTATGGGTTCCTTTCTTAGGATTTCTCTTAGGTGTACAAAGTTC
Source organism: Heliosperma pusillum (assembly GCA_022085475.1). NCBI lineage: Eukaryota > Viridiplantae > Streptophyta > Magnoliopsida > Caryophyllales > Caryophyllaceae > Heliosperma > Heliosperma pusillum. Next base: position 13,618 of record JAIUZE010019596.1, read on the forward strand.
TTTCAAGAACTTTTCATACCTAGGGACACTATTCAACAAATTAAGAAGAGGAATGTTTACCTCACATTTCCGGAAAGTTTCATACAAGTCGCTCTCCTTGTCATACTTCCTTGTGCTTATCAAAGCACTAGGAAATGGGACTTCCGGTATGTATTCCTCTACTTCATCATCCTCAATAATGTCTTTATCCATCTTTGAAGTGTCTCCCTTGGGGTCCTTGCTTGTGGATGTCCCTTTCCCATTCTTTGATAGCTCTTCATGATCAACTACCAACTCTCCTTGATCTTCAATTTCCAAGGTCTCCATCTCAAGATTCTTCATCTTTTCCTTGCCTTTTCCAAGGGGGTGTACCTCCAACTCCTTGCCTCCCCTTAAGGTCATGGCACTAGCATTCTCCCTAGGTAGTGGGATGGTTTGAGATGGGAATCTTGTGGAGCTTGAGGCTTGGGATTTTGACATATTGGAGGCCATTTGGGATAGTTGGGTTTCCAAGTTGCTTACCCTAAGGTTGTTTGCTTCCCTATCCTTCCTTGCCTCTTCTCTATCTCTCCTTCCCTTCTCTTGATTTCTCCTTGCCTCCTCTCTATCTTTCTCTTGATTGGCAAGGAGTGTTTGCAAGATATCACTCAAGTTCCCTTGAGAAGAAGAATTTCCTTGAATGGGACCTTGGTTCGATTGTCTTTGAGCATTGTTTTAAGATTGAGAGTTACTTGGGAAATTTGAATTGTTGGGTCTTTTATTGTTGTAATTTCTTTGGGGGTTTTGTTGGAAATTGGAGTTCCGGTTTTGGGTGGGATTTTGGGCTCTCAAGTGATTGAATTGACCGTTTTCAAAGCTTTTTGACTTGTCCCCTCCCCATCCCAAAAGATCGCGGTTCCCCACGTGGTTGTACATCCCTCCTCCACTTGGGTTTCTTGAATTTTAATTCCCATACCCCATAGCATTAACACTTTCCATAGTTGCTCCTTGTTCAATCATGATGTAGCATGTGTTGGTGGTATGGTCACCTCCACAATATGAGCATTCAATTGGTTCGGGGTGTTGAGAGAATGAGTTACCTTTGTTAACAACCAAGTTTGACATTATACTTTTAAGTTCACCCATTTCTTGCATAATCTTGTGATTTTGAGAAGCATAATGATCTTCCATGGAAGATACATTCCTAGAGCTTCCTCCCCTTTCACTCTTTCTTCCATAGCTTCTTGTGTTCATTGCCAATTTTTCAATAATATTGTTGGCCTCGGCCACATTAAGTGTATCAATTCCACCTCCGGTGGCGGCAATGATCATTCTTTGATTATTTTGGCGCAACCCCTCATTAAAAGCCGTCAACAAATCATCTCCCGACATTCCATAGTATGGGCATCTTGCCACAAGACTTTTGAAACGCTCCCAATAATCATAAAAGGTCTCCCCCATTTCTTGTTCAATGGTAGTGATAAGCTTCTTTGAGTGATTGTGTCTTGAATCCGGGTAATACATTTCAAGAAAATTTTTCTTCAAGCCCACCCAAGTGGTAACGGAGTGAGCCGCAAGACAAAAGAGCCATTCTTTCGCGGCATCTTGAAGAGAAAACAGAAATGCCCTTAGCTTGAATTGATCTTCTGTCACTCCTTGGGGAATAGCACCTTGGCAAATCATATGAAATTCGGCCAAGTGTCTATTAGGGTCATTCCCAACCATGCCATGGAATCTAGGTAAGTTGTGGACGAAGAAACCCTTGAGCTCAAAGTTCACATCCCCCATGGGAGGATATGTAATACAAAGTGGTTGCTCCTCATAGTTCCTTGCCCGAATTTCACCAATTGTCCTATTATCCTCCATATTGGGTGGGTAAAGGACGTTCAATGGAGATGGTATCCTAGGTGGTGACTCAAACACTTCCTCCGGTTGTTCTTGAAAAATATTATTCTCCAACTCCTCTTCACTAGGCTCCATCCAAAAAGGTCTCCTATAAAGGGGATTTGAAAATAACCAATTTGATATGCTACTTGAAGATGGATCAATATCTTGGTCACCAATTTCCTCTTGTGACCTAGGCATAAACTTCTAAAACAAATCAACAACACAAATTAGTAACTTCAACACAAAGTAACCTATAAGCTAAAAAATTTGAAAAATAATCTAAACAAGTTATGACACTAACAAGAGTTTCAATTTGATATTTAGCTATATCGCCCTCCCCGGCAACGGCGCCAAATTTGACGAGCTTAAAAGCGGTGTCGCTAATTCTGCTAATTTGCTACAATCAAATAACAATTTATAACTCCTAAACAAACACAAACTATCTTAAATAAGGTAGTAAAATGGTAAGAATAGGGTCGAACCCAAGAGAAGGCGGTATTAACTAAATTAATCTAATCTAGACTCTTGCAAAATGCCAATTAACAAAGCTAATTACTCTAATCACAAATTAAGACACTAATTAAAACAAAATCTTAAATTAATTACAAACTATGATATTCACAATGAGAAAACATGTAGGATAACATATAGGGAGAAATTTGGTTAAAAAAGATGACTCAACTTCAAACATGAAATTCTAGGCTAGAAAATAGAACAAACACCTTCTATGCAAGAAATCAAATATGAGAAAAATACTTAGTGCAATTATCCCAAGTAACACAACAATTAGCAAAGATGACCCCTTTTATACCTCTCTTCTTATTTATCTAATACTACCTCCTAAGAAAAAGTCAACGTGGATTAAACCAACCAAGATTGACCCTTTACAACTTAACCAACACTTATTAAAACATAAGCACAATCAAAGGAGTAAGCTTTAAGTATTCAACCAAAGGATTAAGCTAGAATCATGCAACTCAACACCAAACCATGTTAAAATTACACAACATATAATTTATCACTCAAAAGACTCTAACTTTAAACCAAAGTTGAAGTCTTTCAAGTTTACTTCACACATTCAAGTATAGGTTGACAAATCCTACCAAGAACAAGCATTTATTAAGCAAATAAGATGTCAAGCTAGTCAAACTAAACATTCATCTACTCAACATGAAAGATTAACACAAATAAATTATATTAAATAAAGAAGAAGAGGATAAGAGAGTCATACAATGCTAAAGGTGTGAACTTGTTCAAATTAGACCAAATAATGGAAAATTAGCTACCCATAATCCAAATATTACAACCCATTATGAAGTTCAACCAAATTACAAAACCAAAATGAAGAACAAAACTTGAGAGAATTCTAATGTAATGTGTTGTGGAATGTTGTATCCAATGTTGTGTGTTTCTCTCTCTAAAATCTGATTCTTATATACCCTTGGTCCGAAAACCTAGGGGCCTTGAGAAATGGGCCTCAAAATGACAAGACGGAGAATGAAGGAACGCATGCGTGAGACCAGGATGCTGGTAGCGTCGTGGGACGTTGGCAGCGTTGCCTGACGCTGGCAGCGTTTCATGCTGCTAGTTTTTCCCCTTGTTGAGCGCCTTGACTTTCGTTGACCCTTTTGATTTTAGTCCCGCCTTGACTTCCATTGACCCTTTGGGCTTGGTCTTCTTGCATTGATGATTTGTTTGTAGCCCACTCCAATTGTCGGGTTTGGGTCTCGGGTTTGACTTTGACTTTTGTTGACTTTCGGGTTTGACTCTAAAAGTTGACTAAAAATACTAAAGAATAACATAATTACAAGGACTACGGTTAGCATAAAACGATGCTAACGACCCGTAAAAATATAATAAACGAACCTAATAAATACTACTAGACACAACACATTTTGGTGTTGTCATATACATTAATAAAAGTTATTATGTACACAATCTCTAAATAAGAATATCAACTTTTGTGTAAGACATAGCGTGTTTCACTTTTGTGATTGGAACAACCGTTGTCTCCTTATTATGCTTATACTTGGTCAATGGTTATGCCATACCAATCAAAGGTAATTATATTCTTGACCTAAACTACAAATTACCTGTCATATAGATTATAAAAGGCTCAAAATTGGTGACCCAGATCTAATCTTAGGTGCCGTTTGGCCTTGCTTATGTAAAAGAGTTTTTCCTTTTTAAAAGGAGTTTATTCATAAGCTACTTTTTGGAAAAGTTGTAGTTGTTTGGCCAAACTTTTGTAAAAAACGTTTTCTTAGAAAATTATATGTTTGGCCTAGTTCCATTCGGCTTTTTTTTATATTAAAACTATATAATTACCGTTCATAACTAATATATAAAACATTTATGTAGTCACTCGACAATTACACTAAAACTATATAAATACCCTTTAAAATTATAGTTTTACACACATAGTGGCACCAATAAATATGAGGCAAGGGCTACAACTCTATAAATATGGAGTTGATATTATCGGGTACTTTCATGGCGTATGTGAGAGAAGCAAAGATTGAGTAGAGATGAGAAAAAATGGAGTTTACAATAATACAACATACAAAAATAAGGTAGGCAAAAAAAATGTGCACAAGTAATCCAGGGTTTTTGCTCTTGATTAGAAAAGTAGAAGTAAAAATAGCAATTTGCTACTTCTACTTTTGGAGGTCAATTACCAATTTTTGACTTTTTAAAAACTTTTTTAAACCTCCATAAGTTATATTGTTGGGCCTAGCTACTGCTTTTTCAGTTACAAAGACACTTTTAAAGCTAGGCCATACAACACCTTAATTCTGGATTGTGACAACCCTCGCGAATGCGGAAATATAAAACATACAAGCATGTGAATTATATAGCGGAAATAGGTAGTTTTAAAACTTTTATACATGCAAGTTAAATAAAACGAGGAGTGTCAAAATATTACAAACTAAATAAAAATACCACAAGAGACGTAGTCTCTCAAAGTGTTAACAAAAGACAAAGTAATTAGCAACTAGCTAAACAACGTCTAGAGGTGTTTCATCCAGGGACAACGCCCGCTAGCTCACACCCGAACCCAAAATAGCATAAGCAAAAACCATCCATGCAAACAACATGTTCATTCATGAAAAACATGAACGCCACAATCAGTGGGGAGTAACTCCGGGTTCTCCCAGCCATATCACCTTAAACGTACATATAAGGAAATACAAAAGTAAAATCCTGCATATATAGATATACATGTGAGTTACGATAAGAATAGATAGGCAATCCAATATATAATGATAAGATCATGTGGAAATCAAATCCGAAACCATCATGTTATTCAAAGACTCGGGGAAGACATTCAAAGACGACATCTCTCACGGTAAATGAAACGCACTAGCATCGTGTACATGGCAAGTATGATTAACAGGCATCCACGAGATAAACATTTCCCTGAACGCATACACGATCACACTTCGTATATGTAGACTAATTTCCTCCGGTAGGACGACGATATAAATACCCGGTCCTAGTCTAAACCTGGCCAGACTCTCGGAATAAATCATGTTCCGATTCGACATGCGATAAATGTTTCGCATCCAAGACTCGGTCAATCATAAACGCCGAGTACCCCAAATTCGGTCGAAAATTCACGAAAGAGGCGGAAAAGAGCTCAAGCCACATAACAAGCGGTACGCTACATGCAAATAACACCACCTCGCAAGTACACAACATTTGACGGCCGGGTCGATCAACGAATAGCGTTCAACTCCCAACAACGTCGTCGTATGCCCACTAACACATGCATTTAAGCAGTAGGATACCTCTCCGTTCCGACATTCCAGCCTTACGAACGGGAAGGTAGCCAAGGGAATGAGAGTACAAAGCACAAGACAAAATAGTGCTCAAACCGTATCATTTGTAAAAACCGACTCAAAGTGGGACATACAAAAACCGTCACAAAACATGAGAATAGGGAATCATATAAGTTAAATATGATAAAATGAGTCAATACATGATACATAAGCATTAGAACAAGTTTATGAAGCATAATGAATAAAAACATAGATCACCTCTCCAAAACAATGTTGTTTGGAAACCAACGAAAACAAGGGTCCACTTCAAACGGTCATAACTAGAGTTCTAGATATGGGAATGCAGAAATTCCAAATCGAGGTGATAGCTTAACCTCTTACGGTTCCAACGAGATGTCACACGCCCAAAACAAGCAAGTAACGAAGGCGATATAATCATTTTACGAAAAGGGGTCAGTGCAGGAAAAATTTTGTTGGCAGCGGGTGACGCGGCCTGCGTCCTACGACACAGCCTGCGTCCCCCAACGCAGCCTGCGTCCTTCACGGGATTCAAGGACGAACAAAAATCAACATGTTATCAAGAACAAAAACCTCATTTATCATTACAAATCATCAATTCTCATATCAATTAACAACTAACAACATCCATCAACAACAATACAAGTCATAAGCTTACTAACCATAATCTACATACGGTTTCTATCCTAGAAATCACATAAAACACGTAAATGATATCGAGTAACTCTTCACCGTTACCTTTTAGCGTCTTTAAACGGTTTCTAAACCTTCCGAGTCTCCACCTACATACAATTACATAATAAAAGATGAATATCATTCACCTTGAGAAAGACGGATAATTTAAAAAGCGAGAAAGACGGTTATTTTATTACCAATACGGATAGAGGAAGATAAGAGGGGAAGAATAAGACGAACTTACGAGAATTTGAGCGAGAAATGAAGGCGTAGTGACGAATCTAAAACGGATCAAAATGGAGGCAAGGTTTTTGGTGTTTAAGGTGAGGAAGAAGAAGGAAATGAATTGTGAGGAAATGAATTAGGTTTAGGGTTTGAGGGATTATATGTAGGGTGAGTCGGAAAAGTCAACGAAAGTCAAAGGCGGCTCAAAAGTCAAGAAAAGTCAAAGACGACTTAAAAGTCAAGAAAAGTCAAAGACGACTTAAAAGTCAAGAAAAGTCAAAGACGACTAAAAAGTCAAGAAAAGTCAAAGACGACTTAAGACGGGATTCTCATGGAATCTTGCGGAAACTCCAAATACGAACTCGGAAATTCTAAATTCGACTCGAAACTTTAAATTCCAAATTAAAACTTAAACTTGCTGAAAAGATTTCGTAAAATATTTCGACTAGAAAAATAGGGTACATTTCCGGGTGTTACAGGATTGTATAGCACATTAAGAGGCTAGTATTGACAAGTATCCCTAAACCATTTGATTTTGAATCTTATGGTGTGTGCAAATCTTGTATCCAAGGCAACATGATTCATGCCCTTTTTTCTTAAATAGGAATACAAACTAGTGAGTTATTGGCCCTATTACATAAGAATATGTATGGTCCAATAACAATCACAACAAGTGATGGTTATGACTACTTCACTTTATTACCGACGATTTAAGTATATATTGTGTTTGATTCTACTTAATGAGGTGCTAAGAGAAATCTTTGAATAGTTCAAAGAGCTTCAATGTGAATTAGTTAACCACCTAGCGTATTAGATCAAGGACTTACGACCTAATCGTAACAAGAAATATCTAAGTATTGACTTTGATTTTCACCAAAGGTATTGTGAAATAGTTTCACTAGTTAACTTCTCTAATACACATTATGAGATAAGGTGTTGTTGAATAGAGAAACAGAACCTTATACGATATGGTTTTGTCTTTCAAAAGTCACACTGAGCCAGTTGACTAACCTTGGGCTTTTATTATATTGTCTGCTATTTCTTTTCCTACCATATCAAAGCACATTTAAAACTGTCGAGTTTTATATCATATACGATATGGATAGTTAGCATACCTAATTTGTAATTTATCCGAAAGAAACAAGTGCTCAATAATCGTACATTGATCACGAGAACAAAGCGTTTGTGGCTCGTGATGCTGTCTTTCAAGAAAAATACGATTATTTATTGATAATACAGAGTGGGAGACAATGTTTCAAGAGCCACAAACTAATTTTATGACCCGGAAACAGTTTCCTCATTACTTATTCAGAAGTTGTTTCTTCGGAACCTAGGAGGTCAGGTGAAATTTTTTCACTCTTTTATAGTGATAAATTCGTATTACTTTTAGAAAGTAACTAACCTATGACTTATAAAAGACTGTTTCTAGTCCCAACTTAATGTTATGTCCTAGACTCCTGCGATTCGAAATGGACTCCATGCACGATGGTCAGGTATGTAACATGGTAAATTTTACTTGAAGAAGTACGACCTATTCAATGTAAATAGATTTTTAAAATCAATATCTGCATGGATAAACATAAAGATGTTTTCTCAAAACTAGATTGGTAGGAAAAGAGTTTGCACCAATCTTAATGCTTCGATCCATTCGAATATACTTAGCGATTGCAGCATTTCCTAATAGCATTTCATAACAGTTATGGTTACTGTGAAGTTTTAAACGAGCTAGCAACTAACCAATGATAAATGGATACTCAATCCAAACTTTCGATCAATTTCCCAGAAGACGGATAACAAAGCCAAAAGCAACAAATTGGCTTATTACACACGAAACACAAGGGTAAACTCCTTCTGAATATTGACTTGACATTTCTTAGGAGATACTCACAGCTTCTCTTTTATTTTTCTTTTTTTTTCTCTTTTCTTTTTTTCTTTTGAACATAACATCACTTCTTGAACATTTTCGTTCTCCCAAATTCACTTTGACATCAAGGAACAAAATCTTCTCAAAAGAGCACCCATACACCATAGTCTAGCTACTAGCTCAACAGGGTAGGCAGTTTTTATATGTCGCTATTATTTTGTGAAGCATTTGTATGAATGGGCTAATACGAGGTGTAATTCAAAGTGAAAAAGGCTTTAAATCTTTAGTGAATCATGAATGCAATGCTTATAGGAATGAAATGTGAACCATACTTATGCGTTTTGACATGACACATATCACAAGGAGAACTACACACAACTTGATGAGACTGGGTATAGATGTACCAGTCTAAGAAGGTTCTACCTTACAATATATGTAACTTGCTAAATGTCAAGATCAAGCGTACTCATCTCTAGATTCATTCCATGCCTACTGTGTACAAGACTTCCCCATGTATGCAAAATTCAATAAATATTGAATCATTATCTTTTGAAAGCTCTAAGTTTGGGAAATGTAACATGAAAGCATAGTAAACAAGCAAGCAAAGCACGAAAAGCATTCAATGATGTTCAAAATTTTTTATTTTTTTTAAATTTTTCTCTTATTCAAAAATTTGAAAAAATGATCAACTAAAAGGCAAAATGGGAAAATGCAATTCCTCCCCCAAGCTAAACATCACATTGTCCTCAATGTGAGCACAAAGACAAAATATGCAATGAGATGCTTAATGGGGAAAAGGGGAAAAAAGGAAAAATGAAAGAAGAGTGAAGCTTACTAGTCATCGCGGACTCCCCCTAGCTAGTCTTTTGGACTTGACAAGGAAGGTCTGTGGGAAATATCGGTATATTTCGTCATTAATTTATGGATTATAACGAAACTATAGTATATGAATTATGAGTCATAAAAGAATTGCATAATATAAAATTATAGGAATTTAGAATTAACCTTTGGTCCTAGCAAATTAGGCCTATGAACAATTTCGAAATCGATATTCTCCTAATTTTTGCACCCAAGATGCTCCGAGATATTCCTTGCATGTGCTAGAATTTTAGAGAAACGTTACTGCTAATTTTTCTTTTGTGATGATGAATGATAGAGAGAATTAGAGAGAAAAATCAGAATTTTTCTTTTGTTCTTCTTGCTCTATCCGGCCGTCCAACTAGGTTAGAAGAAGGAGAAGTCTCTCCTCTTTTTACTCCTCTTAATATTAGGGTTTTGACCTAGTTACCATAAGAGAATAATAGGAGATCTTTTCTCTTATTAATATCTCTTATTAACCGAAAATTAGGAGTAGAAAAATATTATTTTCTCCTTCCTTTTTTCGGTTATATTAGCATGTAATATAATATATACGTCAACTATAAATATCCGTATATTTATAATTTGCTAATTAAATATAACATATTATGTTTAATTACGAATTAACATTTTAATTCGTTTAAGCTTATATTATATACATTGATTAAATATAACGGTTTATATTCAATTACGAATTACATTTAATTCGTCTCAGCTAATATTATTTAATCGTTATTAAATAATCGTATCATCATTACATTGACTAACCTAATATTATTTAACATTTTAATTCGTTTAAGCTTATATTATATACATTGATTAAATATAACGGTTTATATTCAATTACGAATTACATTTAATTCGTCTCAGCTAATATTATTTAATCGTTATTAAATAATCGTATCATCATTACATTGACTAACCGTTTAGTCATATACATCGACTAACCTTTTAGTCATATAATAAGGCATCAATATGATTATATTATTCATATAATCACATCTCTCAGACACATCCTTTAGGTGTGACTTTTAGGGACCAGTTGATCACCGCCATTAAAATGACAATACCGTCAAACTCCTAGCAAGCCAACCGTTATCGATAAACGTTAATCAACTGATAAGAATACTAAGTATACCCTGTGAACCTGTAAGAGATTTATTCATGTTATCACACTAACTGTGGAGGACACTAGCTCCAATAATCTCCCACTTGTCCTTACAAGTGTATGTGCGATAACCTGATTCTCATATCCATAAATTTCTCCCACTCAATGTAAAACAATTTGCAAAGTCCGTATTTACAAAGGTCGCATTTTACAAGCGATCAGTATCAAGAGTGGTTTTCCCGACTAGGGAGTAACTTAACTGATAAACGAATCATTATTCGAGCATGGCCATGCATTTTAGTTACAACTCCTCGAGTGGCCCTGAGAAATAACAAAACCTGATAAAGGTTGGATATTTTCCTCCACTTAAAACCTGCAGATACAAGCACAGTATGAAATGACCCAGTAAAAATCTACTTAGCCTCCTGTTACGGTCGACCATGAGAAAGAAACTAAAGTCACCCAAAAACTACCTTAATCTCAAGACACAGTCGACAGTCAAAAGAATAGACTCTTAGGAACACTATGGACGTCCTATCCACGACCTGGCTCCGAATGTTCCGAAACATTTAGGACTCCATAACGTTGTCACGATGTCCTACGAGGTATCTTTATAACTCGTATCTGTGATCGATCAGTCAACTGTTTGACTTATGGCTTGTTGAACCCACCATCAATCAACTTCACAGTATTATTGCCAGAGTTATTAGCTCATGTAGACGATTACGGACCAAAACAATTATAATGTAATTCAGTTCACTTTGTGGCGTTCAATGTTGTCGTACAATCCACATGAAAAACAAAATATGAAACAATACGATGATGTTATAAATAGTGCATGAAAAAGATACATTTATCTAATCCACATAAAACAGCTACTACAACTCAGGAACACGTTTAATTCCCATGGAAATAACGTGCCCTTCATGCTTATCATATTTTAACGGTTTAGTGAGAGGGTCCGCGATGTTGTCATCCGAAGCAATCTTGTCAATCACTATCTCCTTTTGCTCCACGTAATCTCGGATCATGTGAGCCTTCCGAAGTACATGTCTAGACTTGTTGCTGGACTTAGGCTCCTTAGCCTGGAAGATGGCACCTCTATTATCACAATAGATGGTGATAGGGTCATTCGAACTAGGAACTACGGTTAGTCCTTGTAAGAACTGACGCATCCATATAGCTTCCTTTGCAGCTTCTGAAGCGGCATAGTACTCGGACTCAGTTGTAGAATCTGCTATAACACTCTGTTTGGAGCTTTTCCAACTGACCGCAGCGCCATTAAGAGTAAAGACGAATCCAGACTGAGATTTCGAGTCATCTCGATCTGTTTGGAAGCTAGCATCTGCGTAACCGATTGCGCATAGCTCAGTGTCTCCTCCATAAGTCAATACCCAATCCTTAGTCCTTCGTAAGTACTTAAGGATGTTTTTGACAGCCATCCAGTGTGTTTCACCTGGATTGCCTTGGTACCGACTCGTCATACTCAATGCATATGCAACGTCCGGACGTGTGCATATCATGGCATACATGATTGATCCTATAGCTGATGCATATGGAACACGACTCATGCGCTCGACCTCTTCTGATGTCTTGGGTGCCTGAGCTTTACTCAAATGCATCCAAGAAATCATGGGAATGTTCCCCTTCTTGGAGTTGGTCATGCTGAACCTCTCAAGAATCTTATCTATATAAGATTCTTGACTGAGTGATAACATCCGTCGTGATCTATCTCTATAGATGCGTTGTGCCTCACCCAGATCTTTCATCTGGAAATGGTTGTTTAACCATACTTTTACCGAAGATAAGAGAGGGATGTCATTCCCAATCAAGAGTACGTCATCAACATACAATATTAAGAAGACAATCTTACTCCCACTCGACTTGACATACAAGCATGGTTCCTCGACCGATTGAGTGAAACCATTCTCTTTTATCACCTTGTCGAAACGATGATTCCAACTCCGAGAAGCTTGCTTGAGTCCATAAATGGAACGCTTAAGCTTGCAACCTTTCTTAGGATTTTTAGATTCAATGAAACCTTCGGGTTGTACCATGTACAATTCCTCCTCCAAATAACCGTTTAAGAAGGCGGTTTTCACATCCATCTGCCAAATTTCATAGTCATGAAAAGTGGCAATCGCTAAGATTATCCGAATGGAACGCATCATAACTACGGGTGCAAAAATTTTATCATAATGCAATCCTTGCACTTGAGTGAAACCTTTTGTCACTAGTCGTGCCTTATAGGTGTCTGGCTGTCCTTCTACGGAATGCTTTATCTTATAAAGCCATTTGCACTGAAGAGGCCGTACCTTATCAGGCAAATCACCTAGATCCCATACGTCATTCTCATACATGGAGTCAATCTCGGATTGCATGGCTTCAAGCCATAGCTTAGAGTCGGAACAGGTCATGGCACCTTTATAGGTAGCGGGTTCGTTACTCTGTAGGAGTAAAACATTATCTCTCTCATTCTCTTCGACCATACCAATGTATCTGTCTGGAGGAAAGGAGACTCTACCCGACCTCCTAGGTTCCATAGGGATGTTAACCGTAGCAGAAGTTGAAGGAACCTCTTCCTCCATTGGTTGCTCGGTTGTTGGTTCTTGAATCTCCGACAGATCGAACGTTATATTACTTGACTTATGTAATACCCGTAAATTCATCAAATAAAATAAAAAGGGAAATTTAAAAATAATAATAATAAAGTATTATAAAGAATAAAATAATAAGAACTAAAATGGGAAATTAGTAGCGGTACAACTGTCACGTAACCTAGAATTTAATCCGACTTTGAGACGATAATCTAAAAACGCTATCATCGTCAAACGGTAAAAGAATTTATAATAAAATATATTCCTCAAATTTATTTTAATAAGAGAAGAGCATTATATATATATATATATACATACATTTAACCCTAGAGTCGATATTAGGAGTATCAAAATATATCGTCACGCTTCGTTTTCCGTGTCGCGGAAACCCGACACAACACTAAACAAAATCCTAACCACATCTAGTCTATATACCTAATAACCACCCTATAGCCACCGTACATGCATGAGCCAATAACATGTTGAAGCATGCTCTCTTTTGTCTCCTTGGATGCCCTCTATTCCCTTCCCCATACCCTTCTTTTTGTCTTTCCAAAAACCTCCACTCCAACACTCAATAAACCCTATAACTCAAGCTCCCACCAGAATTATTAGCTCACTCAAACACTATCAACACAAAAAAAAAAGAGAAGAGAGATAGAGAGAAGATGAAGAAGAAGAAGAAGAAGAAGCACTACTAGAAAAAAGGGCTATGACAACGGTTAAAAACCGTTGTAATATTAAAAAGCGGACGTTGTTAAAGCCTCCGTTGTTAAAGGTTTTAACAACGGTTCCGATTTAATGAAAACACCGTTGTCAATAGTTTTAACAACGGTACAAAGTCGTTGTTATTACTAGATAACTGTTGTTAAAACGTGTGAATAATTATGGTGGGAAAGATACAAGAACGGTTCTATTAAATGAAACCGTTGTAAAAGGTAAGATTAGTTTTGGTGGGAAATATTATAACAACGCTATTGTTTTTTAAACCCGTTGTGAATAGTTTTAACAACGGTACAAAGTCGTTGTTATTACTAGATAATTGTTGTTAAAACGTGTGAATAATTATGGTGGGAAAGATACGAGAACGGTTCTATTAAATTAAACCGTTGTTAAAGGTATGATTAATTTTGGTGGGAAAGATTATAACAACGCTTTAATTTTTCAAACCCGTTGTGAATATTGTTAATTACAACGGAGTATAATAAAGAAGCCGTTGTGGAAAGTTTTAATAACAACAGGTATTCTATAATACACCGTTGTTAAAGGTATGATAAGTTTTGGTGGGAAATAGGTTACAACGCTTTTAATGAATTTTGAAAAACCGTTGTTATTATTTTTATTATTGTTTTTGAAAAAATTGTAATTTGTTCCCCTGCCACCAGTGAAAATCCTGCATAAATCAGCAGCAGTAGCAGCAGCACGCATCATAAACCAATTTCAGAAGCAGCAAAATGATATATCTATATTTTTAGTACAGGGCAATTCATGTACAGGGCAATTCATGTACATGGCAATTCATGTACATCAGCAGCAAGATGATATATACAACCAAAATGATCTCTTTCAGAGCAATTCATACTTACAACTTGCTCTAATTAATGACTTCTACAAATTAAAGTTCCCTATCTGCTTCCAAAATCATCTAAGTTTCATTTATTCTTTGTTTGTTCAAGGACGTATTTGCCCAACAAGTCCCTTACCTCGTCTATATTGTGCTTAGTGTACTCAGGGACATGTGGCGTCTTGATTGAATACTGCGGATAAAACAAATAAAAGACATCGATCAGTAGGGGAACAACAGTATAGGCATATCATACATAATTAGCAACATCGATCATATATATATAGCAGAAAAGATATCAGCTCTAATGAAAAAAAGTAAATAATAGCTACATTAAACTACTAACTCTTTCTGGAACGCTGATATATCTTCGCCTAATAATCTCCAACATGAAACGACAAACGTAGTATCCACATTGGATGCTATCCGGCTGTTTAGGGACCTATTATTACATAATAAACGGAGAGACGAGAAGGCAATTACCAATTAGTTTAATGCGTAATTAAAAAAGACAGATGTATATGCGTAATTAGTTTAATGCACTTAATTATTAAGGTAGTGTATTTGCGCGTACGTACCCCTGTTATCGTAATAAAAGTAGGGCCATCATCAGAATATTCTGTCGGTTGATTGCCGGTTGCTCTTTTCTTCTCAAAGGCCCTTTAAAAAAAGGAAAGAGGCCGAAAGTCACATAAACTTACTTAATAATAATAAACTACTAACTTAATATTATATGTGCCAAATCATCATCAGTATTATAAACTTACTTAATAATCAACATCTTAAAGGTCTCGGATGGTTGTCTATGCAAAGAGTCCAACCAAAATACTTTCTTCGTGGTCGGATTGATCGCTGATAGCACCCAATGTCTCCTAGAGATCGAGCGACACATCATTAGAGACACATCATTATTAACAAGCACAACATGCATCATAACCAAACATATAAAAATGCAATTGTATTTGGAATCGTAATATTAATTATATATTACCCGACTTCATTATAAGGGGCAAAAATGAGCTTATTGTTTTTTCGCCAATTCCCCAGCAATATAATTTAAACGTTCTTCATACGAAAACATCCCGATATGCATAGATAAAACATTTGGGCACATGAATCCGTATTGAGGAAGTGGATTATTGGTCTCGGCGGGGATCACAACCGAGTTCAAGTACCTACATGACGGTTTTAATTCCGATATTAAAAACACTATATCTTAGTCAGAATATTAGAATACTGCATGATTTAATTTATTAAAAAACTTACTTCATCCAAACATATAGGTGTTGGACATCAATCTCGTCAAGGCCAGCCCAAACGGCTAGCGATTCCCAATCCAGCATTGCTTGGCGTTCTACCCCTACAATATCATTCTCGAGCGGAATAATTATTAATTGCTCGCTTGCTATGCGTCTCTCAGCCTCCTTATAAAGCTCCAGCATCGCCACCGTTCGTACTTTTTCCATGTCAACGTTCCCATGAAATTTAGTACTGGATAGACTCCTGACCTCTTTCAGCTTGGGGAAATGATGCGGTGTGCTACCTTTCACAACCTACATGTGGCTAACTAAATTAAGTTGCTATTTCAATGATGAGGCGATAGTAGAACTTAAAATATAAAGAGAGTTGATTAAATACCTCATCAAGTTGTTGTATTGACGAGGTAGTAGAAAGATTATTGTCTATCGAGTTAGACTTATCCATGTTTTTTGTTACCTACAAAACAAAAATAAAACATAGTATAAATTTCACTATTTATGAAGGTGATGAACAAAGCCAAAAGGCGGGTTAAATTAGATGTATTTTTCTAACCCCGTCTACATTCTGTTGAATTTTACAATCACGAGCCAAGAAAATGTGGCTTTGAGGCCATTGGACAAAACATGTAACCGCATCTGCCAGTATTACTATGTCGTCGCGGACTGGGACGGGCAGTTTACGGGTTCCATAGCCCTTCACGACTCCCACTATCCCCACTTTTGCATGCTTCGGCAAGAGTGGTACGCCATGAACCAAGATGGTTTCCGCTGATTCCTTGGGCTTTGGGCATACGAAACCCCGAGCAACAATCACATTCTCTTTTAATGAAGGGTCGGCGAGACGAACAAGCCTCCGCTGTTTTGTGGCCTGAAGAATACACATTATTTACTAAATACCAAAATATAATAGATATCATAAATGATCTATATTGAGTATATAATGTAAAGTTAGTTCCAAGTATTTATTGTTGGTGGGTAGGCTATTATACTTGAACATGTCCAGACCAGATTTAGCACTGACAGCATATACTAACTTCTTATATTCTACATACCTCCTTATTGTCACCCGTCTTCTCAGCCGACTCCTCAAGTTGCGTCCCCTTTTCAGAGTTATTTACCTTATAAAAGTAATTACCAATCAAAGGCATGCAATGGCTGCTGGAAAGAACAAATGCAGAGTTTCAAAATGGTTAAGTCGTATTTACCTTATCGGCTTGAGGTATCAAAACCTCAGCAGTATTAGGTACCTCACCCGTCTCCTCAAGTTGCGTCCCCTTTTCCGACTCATTTACCTAATAAAATAAACCAATCAAAGGCATGGCTGCTAGAAAGAACAAATGCAGGAAAAAAAAATAATATTTACCTTATCGGCTTGAGGTATTAAAACCTCGACAGCAGTAGGTACCTCACCCATCTTCTCAGCCGTCTCCTCATGTATTGGCAAGGTAGTAGTGTCTGCCTCTTGATAAATCTGTTGCACTACCTCACCCTTTTTAATGACATGCTCCATCATCTTCAATTCTTCTTCGGAAGGCTTGCCTCCAGAATTCATCTTCAGTATCACGGAGGCCAATAACTGAACATGCACGCCCAAAATGTAGAATCAGCAATTTGTTAAAACAATAACATGTGAATTTTAAATGACAATAACAAATGGTATACGTACCATGTCAGCCTTCCCCTTATTTTTCTTCTTCTTGTTCGAGCTAGTTGGCCCATAATATTTCGTGACTCCGACATGTAATGGGACGCCCCTCAATCGACCTGGATGCTCGGGACGGCCGATCGCTCTAGCAAGAACGTCGTCACGACCACTCGGAGTGAATTTCCCTTCCGCAACCTCCTTCAGAACATTCTCCTATAATATATTAAATAAACTTAATTTTATTTTTGTTACTAAAATGAATAGATAGTTAGACATACAAGAATTGAACAATAAAGTTATTAAAAACCCGTCTTAATAAAAATAATACTTACTATGTTGGCCAAGACTTCCTGATCATATTCGTTACATGTTCGGGATCCTTTAGGCGTGTGCCCTTCTTTATAAGTTACGTGCCGATTCAAGTCGGTCACACTCTTTGACACCTACATGTTAACTCAAAAATAATATATGTATACATGTATATCAAGTCCAAGTATGATTAAAAAAATCTAATATATAGATGCTACTTACGAGATTTTCTTCTATCAATCTGTAACCGCTTCGAGAACCATAATATACCCCCCGCTTCTGTGAGATGTTAGCACGATTTCTGGCGCTAACGCTCTTCAAATCATATAAAATCGCAAGTAGATGAGACAATTAGAAAATTATAGATACAAGTAGAGTTTTAGAAAAATGTAACCTGAAACTTTTAGAAAAATGTAACCTTAAGTAGTGTTTTACAAAAATGTAAACATATGACATGGATACTTAACCTGAAACTTTTCAGTAGCTCGTTTCGCCTTATAATTATCCCATTGTTGCTGAGTGATGTTGGGGTACTTTGTCGGTGGGCTCTTATGCATCTGCCCCATCTCCTTGTCGACATACAAGTGTAATTTGGCAAGGTCACACCTCCACTGCCTTAAGACTGCCGCTGCCTTACGTAATAGATACTTATCATGGCAGTCTGGAATATCGAAAGCTTCCTGCATCATCATCATATATACTAATAAGCGGATGTCTAATATCATACCTTTATACGAACCTTTATACGGCTTCCTGCCTTATGTAATAGTAACTTCTGCAAAATAAAATGGTGTTTAGCTAAAGATATTATCATACCTTTATACGGTTCAAGAGTAACTTCTGCAATGCAGGATTTATATTCCTGAAATCATCTAAATCAATAGGCACAAACTGTTTGGTTGTAACTCCAATCCCAGTGGATAAATGGCTAGCATTTGGACCAGTAGGAACACCTTTCACACTCCATTTTATTTCCATCGGCGTTTTTGCCGCTATAGCTGCAAGGGCTGCAGAGCACTTCGAAGCACCCCTCTCACCAGGCTTATCCCCCTTATCATTGTTTTCTACTCTTTTCCGTTTTTCACACATGATAATCCTAAGACACTAAGACCTTCAAAAGAAATGAAATAGTAACGGAACAGAGTCATGCATACAGCGATTCTAAAACCCTAAGACCTTAAAATGAATGAAATAGTAACTGAACAAATAAAGAGTCATGCAGAGATTCTAAAACTCTAAAAACTTAGAAAGGAATGAAACTAGATGATAAAGAGAACGATAAATAGAAAATGAAAACCAAAAGATGAACTTCAATCTTAAAACCCTAAAGACGAAACACAAAAATTACCTGATAAAGAAAATGAGAACAGGGTGATGATAAAGAGAACAGGATGATGATCACGAGTACGAGAAGGATGATGATGATACTAAACAAAAAGATTTGTGTTGTAAACGAGGATGATTGTAAACGAGGAGGATGATGATGATAATGTACGTGTGTAAAATTTACTCTATAGGATTGTACATTATTTTTTATTAAGAGAAACTAAAGGGTTTATTAAGAGAAACTATTGACAACGGTTATCCTACAAACCACCGTTGTTATAGAGTAATAACAACGGTTAAATAACACCCGTTGTAGAAAGTAATAACACTAAGACAACGGTTTATTTATTATAAACCGTTGTTGAAAGTAATAACAACGGTGAAATTCTAAAACACCGTTTTTATAGATTATGTATATTTTTTTTAATTTTTCAGATACGCGCGCGCGGTATTAACATTTGAGGCACGAAATAAATTCATTAACTTTGCTCTAAATTAATTTATTTAACTTTGCTCTAAATTTAATTTAATTTATTTTACTTTGCTCTAAATTTTATATTATAGGCGTAAGTTACGTTTAATTATTAGCTCGGATCGGGTTTGGCCTGGGAATCAATTCCAATCGGGTTAGATTCGGCGGGTTTGAAATTAATAACTTTATCGATCGGGTTAGTTATTAATTATTTTTAGTTTTTGGTTCAATTACTATCGAAGCGAGCTGATGAGGGTCCTTTCGGCTTTCAATTCGTGCCTGTTTCGGGAATGATTATAATTGGGCGGGTCGTCGATAATTTCCGGGTCAAGCGGATGTGGTATATATATATCGAGTCTAGATAGGGATCCTCGAATCGGGTCATTTTCTTTTTCATTAAGGAACTGGTTATTATAATTATCATGCATCACTAGTTAACCTGAAACTGATCGATCGGGTGGCCAGGCCAGCAGTTACGGATCGGGCAATCCACTATCTAGAGCAAGTAGCTACGTACTTCGGGTCGATCGCTTTTGGGCCGGGTCGGGGGCACGTGTCATTATTAATTACCTCGTATATATATATGTACTACTTATTGCAATAATATTGATGATAACTAATATAATATTGATGATGATATATATATATATATATAATAATTAAATGATGATGACTTCCAGATCATTAATTAACGACGCTCGTACTACAATTTGCAATAATAACAGATTTATCAATGTTTCCCAAATTAAATAATGATGATGATATATATATATATATATATATATATATATATATATATATATATATAGAATTGGGATCCGGTGAGAACCACTAAGATAATGAGAACCGTGAGAACTCCGCCTTACGAAATTTATTTTTAAAAAATAAGGAAATTTTTGGGTTCGGCGTAGAATTTTATGGCTAGGTAACATACATCTTGGTCGAAAAAATATAATTACTGACGGAAATTGAGGTGAAATACGATTTATTAATTTTCATGCACCTATTAGTCAGTTTCATGCATCTAACAATTTTCATGCACCTGGTGCTCATTTTAATGCATCTAGAGCCCGTTATTTTTATGCACCTAGTAACTGTTTTCATACATGTATCAATTTTCGTGCACCTAGTGCTCGTTTTCACGCATTTAGAGTAATTTTAGTGTACAAATTGAATTTATGTACATTAAGTACATATTTTTAAATATAATCAATAAATTTTGTTTAGTTACTGCAAGTATTTTGCTTGAATAAACTAAACTAATGGTAAATGATCCAACAAAACTTTTGAAACAAGATTTGGTGGAGATTTAGTGAGAGTTCTCACGGTTCTCATTATGTTAGTGGTTCTCACCGGATCCTGACCCTATATATATATATATATATATATATATATATATATATATATATATATATGGGGTCGATCGACTTCGGTCATCCAATATCAAGTACGCTAATAAAAGGGACGGATATATATATATATATTGACGATGCATATATATATGCTCAAATTAATTAAAAAGGACGGTTTATTATTGCTTTTTTACCATCTATTATATATATATAATATATATATATATATATATATATTATATTATTGTGTATGTATGTATGTACATACGTTTTATCAACAAATAAATTAATGGTTATTATTAATAATAATAGGCCATATTCCGATCAGGTAGTTAGATTCGTCGGGCCGTTTTTGCATCACAAACCTGAAACTGTCCGACCCAAAATTAATTAGCTAGTATCGGGTTATTTAATTTAATTCGATAGAAATCATTATTTATTATCCGCGTGATGATTATTAAGTATCATTTTCGGGTCGGATCACTTTTAATTATTAAGTATCAGTATTAGTA
>JAIUZE010019597.1:0-42740 GCA_022085475.1 Heliosperma pusillum
TGCAGGTCGTACTTGCATTTGATCATATCAAGAGTGGTTTCCTCGATCTGGAGAGTAACTGTCTGACCGGAATTATCTACCATAGATACCGTCCGAGCGTGGCCACGCATTTTCAGCTTACTCCTCCTCGAGTGGCCTTGAGATTTAAAACAACCCTGACAAGGGGTGGACAATTCCTATCGCACTATTCCCTTTGCATAGCCACAGTTCATCATGACCCAAAAGATGCTCATTTGACCCCAGTTACGAAGGTCGTAGAGCATAAATCAAAGTCACTCTGAAACTGTGCCACCTTAGGCGAACAGTCTTTAGTAAAAGAATTGACTCAAAAGAATACTAGTAGCTCTTTGCCACGACCAGGCTACAAGAATTGCCAGAATTCTATAAGCGGTCACTTCCCGACAGAGTGTCTCTTACAGTCTGTCTATGTGATCGATTGGTCATCCCTATGACCCTATGACACTTGAACTTGTCATCAATCGCACCACAATCTAGTCACTTCGAGATGTCACCTCATAAAAGTGACTAGGGGCCAATGCTATGTTAAATCAGTCCATTTTAATGGAGTCCAAAATTGTCTCTACAATCCATTTGGATATAACAAAGCACAAAACAAGTTTTAAAAAAAAACTCAAACGATAAATGTGATTATCATATATGAACAATCAACACAATGTTATTGCTTCATATCATATAATCTAAAGTTTATTTCGTCTATGACAATTCACGACGATCTTATTAAATGCAATAAAGGCTTGGGTAATGAGTATACCATATATTCATTTATTCCAACCTTGTGAATTGCTTTTTCCTTCCATACAACGTTATTCCTAATAACATGAATTCATGTATGTACATATCTAGATCTCTATCTAGTGTTGAGCTCTTTAACTTGAAAGATACTCCCACTCGTTATCATGATAACTGATAGGTATTTAGGTGAAGGGATCTACTATTAGTTCCTTTTAAACCACCTTATCCTCATCATAATGTACTAGGTCTCTATTTGTAGAATTTATAATGATTGACTCTTCAATCATTCTTTTAGTTATTCGCTTCTTGTATAACAAAAGTACGCCTAGGATTTCGATAAATCCTTTTATAAGTTTGGAAATTTGGGTTTGTGTAACCTTTACCACATTGTCAAATTTTCTCTACCAACCACAAGAATGAATCCCTAGTTCTCCTTGAGAACCCTATGGATTTTCTAATAGGCTATCCAATGACACTCATTTGGATTGTTTGTTTTAGGCTTGTCATGCTTCCAGCATACAATTCATTTAGGTATGTGCATGTAATGGCATATATGATTGGTCTCATGCGATCAACAACTCTTAGGTTCAGTGGATGACTATGACCCTTTCATAGTGATCCCACTTTTATCAACATAAACAACCTATTTAACTTGTTGAATAGATTAAGGATCTTATCGATATAAGATTCTTTATAAATGCCAAGCTAAAATCTTCTATTCCACAATATATTTTTATTTTAGCATACACTTTGCCCTCTTTCATCCAACATTAAAATCCAACCACTCCTTTCAAAAAGGTAATATGAATATGTCACTCTTAATAAGTGAAACGTCATTTACGTGGAAAACAATTTCTCCCACTGAACTTCATGTCTTTACATGATGACTTAAACTCCCACTTAACTTCATGTCTATACATGACTTTAACTCCTACTGAATTTCATGTCTTTACATGACTTTAACTCCCACTGAATTTTATGTCTATACATGACTTTTCGACAATTCGAGTGAAACTCTTCTTATATCTTATAATAGAAAAGATCATCATAACCTCTAGGTAGATACATACAATAGGCTTGTGTCACGTACACATCCTATTCCAAATCCTTATTTGGACATGTGGTTTTGATGTGTATCTTGTACACACCTATTATGAGGTATTTCATTGATGATTTGGATCTAAGCATAGTTAAACATTAACTTAGCTTTTGTAGACATCTACATGTCTATCCATGCAACTACAATTGGACAATTCCAAATAAAACATTTCCTTTGCATAGATTCCATATAGTTTCAAAACTCTCTTTTAGAAAATCGAAATTCAAAATTTCTAGGTACTTCCACTTCATAGATCATAATCTTATTATATCTAGAATAATTTCTTTTGGTCTCGTCACTAGTCTAAGGATTCACTTAAGAACGCTTTCTTTTGGTCTCCTCACTAGTCTTAAGTTTAACCTAAGAACACTTTCTTTTGGTTTTCTCACTAGTTCCTAACTAGTTTTTCGTTGTGGCTTATTTTCTCCCACTCTATCTTTAGAAAAATACAACTATTTTCTTAAAAGATAGCCTTATGAGCCACAAACATTTTTGTACTCATACTCGTAAGGTAGGTAGAAGCATCACAACATGATCTTAAGTGATCTACTAAAGACTTCTTTGTAAAGACATCGAATCTTAGCTTCAACATAGACTAGTTCTATAAGAGCTAAAGAGGTGAACTCATATTCATGTCATTTACTTTCTTTATAAGTGGTATGGCCAATTGTTTTGGTAGACTCCCTACTTTCAGTTCAATAACTCAATTTTGACTTAGCAATTGATCTTTCAAAGTGAGAATCGAATTCTTAACCTTTTTATTATAATGATCCCATCATCATAATGTTAATATGATCAATTTTAGTCGATACAATTTATGTTATTTGTGCAAGTATAGTATGATGACAAGTTTTTAGAACTAAAAAGTTTCAACAAACCGAATGACTTGGGTTGAGAACCAAGTCACTAAATCCAATTACAACCAATGTTAATAAAAGGAATTGAACAAATTTCCATGTCAAACAAGGAAATTATAAAAGTTCTATAAACAATATCTCAAAATACATCCCAAAATTTTGACAATTCAAAATGAGACAAAGCTTCCATAGGTCTTCAATCATGGGTAGCTACCTTAGCTTCCCTTAAAGAGCTTTCTTAGGCTTGCTTGTCCTTGCCTTTATCCTTGCTAGGATGCCCTAATTACAATTAAATAGGGTAAGAATCACAACTTGTATCTTATACCAAAGTTGAGATCATTACATAAACGAAAAAGGGATAAATTACCAACTGAAACATCTTTCCAGTTTTGATATCTCCTAGATATTTAGTGCAATTCCTCTTCCAATGCCCTATGCCATTACAATAATGGGCATGGGAGGGCTATTCTCAATAGCTTTACCCTTTCCTTTGAAAGTGGAGGGCATCTTCCCTTTACTACCACCTTCCTTGAACTTCCCCTTACTATTTTATATCCTTGGAGGTGCTAACATTTAGTCTCATGTCTCTCTCAGCTTGCACAAGCATCTTGTGCAATTCATGAAGAAAGGTTTTTCATGTTATGCATATTGTAATTTACCCTAAACTTCACATATGCTTTTATTTTCCCCAAGGAATGTTAGACTCGGTCGATAACGAGTTGTTCGGGAATGGTCACCCCTTGCAATTTAAGAGTCTCGACATGCTCAATCAATTTGAGTACATGAGGGCTAACCTTTTGGCCCTCTTTTAGGTTCATGTTTGAATAATGTGGAAGCCGTCTTGTAAGATCCTAGGAGCTTTGTGAAAAACATGGTCACAAGCTTGGCATAGATCTCATAGGCCGTGCTCATCTTTATGGCACTCCTTTGGAGATCGGCCTCCATAGAGAAGATCAAAACATTTTTGATCGCGGCGGCTTCCTTTTGGTAAGCCTCATAGGCTCGCCTTGCGGCGGCGGTTGACCTTTCGTTAGGTGTTTCGGGAGAGGCTTCGGTAAGGTAACGAAGCTTGTCGTCACCTTCCGCGGCTAAGCGGAGTTGCGCATTCCAATCGGCAAAATTAGCGCCATTCTTTTCTAACTTGCATCGATCCATAAAGGATCGAAGCCATGAAACGTTTGTGAGAGTTGGAGCATTGGTGTTGGATGAACTAGCCATAGCGATTGAACAAAGTTAACTACAAATTTAAGACATAAAGGAAATGTTAACATTTATCGTTTTAAATACTTGTAAACATTTTAAACAAGTTTAGCATTTAAATAGTGACCTCTACCCAACTATTATAAATGATTCCGAGATCCAAATTCATATCAACTTGGGCACGGTAAGCCGATTCATCCCTTATTAACATAATTCGGTGGATTAACTCTTTAATCGATTCTACATTAGAACTCTCGGTCGATAATATTACATTAATATTTATCTTTAGCCCGGAACACATGCGGCTACGGTCGCGAATACTTCCGTTGAGCTCAATCCAAATTTCGAAATAATAACATTTATTACCCCCACTTACCCAACGTAACAAGTTTAGCACCCCGGTGAGCCGAGCCTACTTCCTTGCGAAATTGGGATTCATGGGTTCTAACATTTGGTAAGGCTTGATCTCAATTATTTATTATGAGAGGTCTTGTCAATTTATAATCTATCATGTTAAAGTGAACTAAATCGATGAATTAACGATTATTTAAATTGACACGGTCGAATACTCGATAAATATGCATGTCATGTTATGGCGATTTGGCAATGCATGCAAACATATTAAATAAAAATGCAAGCATAAAAATAAAACTCCTAGTATGGCCTTTCCTATAATAGAAAATCATATATTCTATTACAAATTCGGAAACCAACTCCTTTGGTCCCTTGAACTTCATAAGCACGCCTCCCTAGGTCACCGTCTCTCTCGGAACTCCTTTCCGAATGGCACCGTCTTTGGGAAACTCCGGTTTTACAATTAGTTACAAAATATATAATAAAATTACAATAATTTCCTATTATACATTTGTAAAATAAAATAATACAATAAAAGTGATTCGAGATCACATTAAATTACAACCGAATCAATATTCCCTTACATTTCGGGCAATATCGATTAAAACTAAGGCCATACTTAGATAAAATTACATAATTCCAAATTACATAAACCAAAATATGACATTCATAAATTGAAAATATGACATTCATAAATAAAATGCAGCATTATAATATGTATAAAACATGCTCATTTTAAATGCCAAATCGCTCTAATTAACGGTTTATATCGAATATAACCCGGTTTTACGGAAATACGTGATAATAACACTTTAAAATCACCAAACAATACTTAAATCATATTTAAGTCCAAGTTAATTATCCCAACTCATTTAGGCCTCAAAAATTAGTCATCACTCAATTTTTGACAATAATTCAACTTGTTGTTATATAATTGCTCATATTAGACTTTTAAAATCATATTTTAATCAAATAAATCCAAATTTAATTACAATAATTTCATAATTTGAATTTTAAACTTTTGAACATTCTGGAACATTTCCATGACACTCATAATGTCAAAAATCATGGTTTAAAAATTTTGAATCGGTTTTGAGAAAAATGGTTGCGCTTTATCGGTTTTATCAAATAAAATACATAAAGCATGCAAAAATTAATCATATTAAATTTTCAACTTTAGATCTGAAATATGGGACATTTATGCAACCAGGAACAACTTTCTCTTGACATGAAAAATAATTTAGCTATATTTTCTAAATTAGTCACTATTTATGCCATTTTTACATTAAAAATTCATAAATCATGCAAGACAAATCACATAAGTCTGCAATTTTCCAGTATGACCAGAAAATATGCATGTGACAACATACTAAAATTTCATCATCAGATTCAAATCGGAAGTATATTTTCTAAATTAGTCACTATTTATGCCATTTTTACATTAAAAATCCATAAATCATGCTAGACAAATCACATCAGCCTAACATTTTCCAGTCTGACAGTAAAATATGCATGTGACAACATACTAAAATTTCATCATCAGATTCAAATCGTAAGTATATTAGCTAAATTAGTCACTATTTATGCCATTTTTACATTAAAAATCCATAAATCATGCTTGACAAATCATATCAGTCTGAAATTTTCCAGTCTGACAGGAAAACATGCATGTGACAACATACTAAAAATTCATTGTCAGATTCAAAGCGGAAGTATTTTTAACCATTTGACCTTTATTTATTTCATTTTATCATATAAAAATCATAAATCACATGAAATACGTCCACTTCACACGAAATTTTACATACAGTAAGTAAAATGCATGTGTGATATTGTGTAAAAATTTCAAGGTCAGAAGATAAGTCTAACTATTTTTAGCATTTTAAACATCATTTTACTCATTAAAATGTAATAAAAATACTAAAAATCATATTTGAGCACTATAAATTTCCATAAATCATCAAAATGACCTAAAATCATTTTAGGACCAGAATATATTGACATGCAAATAACTTTGTGATTTTATCTTATAAAACACAAATTACTAGTTTTCTTTAAGTTACCATAACTCGAAAAAACTATAAATCGATTATGCATGCAACAACCTTGGCTCTGATACCACTTGTAAGTTTCTTAAACTCGATATTAGACACTTCTAATATCATAATACATTTAGTTTACTCTTAAACTAAATAAATCTTATGCATGCATAACAAAATATAAAGAAAAGAACCATTTCTTACATTGATTATATGGAAATGGGCACAATATTTGAACTCCTTTCAAATATTGATCTTGAGCTAGTAAGATGAGGATGAATTCCAAGTTTCAAAATAGAAAACCTCCAATTAGTTGCACCCAAGACTACCCTTAATCTCTACAAAATAATACTACACTAGTATTAAATATAGTAGCCCTTTAAAATGATCTAATAACTCTTAATACTACACTAGTATATTATTAGAGAATATGAACTCTAAGTTTTATGTAAACTTCTCAAGTTTAGTGAGATGTTAGAGAGAAGAAATGATTTTGCATGAGTGAATTATATGAGGTAGAGTGTAGTATAAATAAGAGGAAAAACAAGCCCTATTTGGCTTGCTCAAACCCGGTCACCCACACACACCCACATGGGTGGGGTGTTGTCATTTTCATATTGTTCTTCACAATGTAAGGTTGAGTGTATGGATTATTGTAGTAATGATTTGTTCTAATTCTTAATTAGAATAAAATACAAACTAAAATCATACCCACCAACACCACAAAAACCGGTGCACCCATGTAATATGGGTGTCCATTTTATTTTTGCAATTTGTCATTTGTCACAAGTGTGACATGTGACATGTAACATGTAATTAGGCTTATAAATGTACATTTAACCAATTTAAATGCAATTTCATAACAAATAAATTAGACTTAACATTTTAAGTCACATTTTATAATTACATGTAAATAAAATGGGTCCTCTCATATTTGGTTAAAATAATCTACAACAATTTGTAATTATAATTAACCAAATTAACTTATCTCAAATGTTTCATAAACATAATGCATTCTTAGTAATATAACAATTAAATTACCAAAATGAATCTTATTTAATCATATTACAATAAGATATATTTCTCACTCACAATTTAAACTTGGTTCATTTTAAGGGATTAATTAATCTGTATCACTATACAATTAATTAATGTACATGATTAGGGGATTGTCCTTTAGGTGTGACCTCAAGGGATCAACTGATCACCACCGTCATACGACAGTAACGTCAAACTCAATTGAGCCAATCGTTACCGATTTATGTTGACCAGTTGACTATAATATTCATCATCCCTTTGTATTCTTATTATTGAGATTTAATTATGTGATCGCACTATTGTTGAGGACACTTACTCCAACAATTATAACAGAAACAAACCGAGAAACGGCTGGTAGCACATGGAATAGAGAAACAATATGAAATTCTAATGGGAAAAGGGGCTAAAATAAAACGAAAAAATGCAAAAGAAAGAAAGGAAAGAAAGAAAATTATTACAAAATGTCTAGCCTCCCCCAAGCTAGTATAAACAAGGGGACCTGATCATCTCATCACATAGGCCACCAGCTACGACCTCTCCTCTCAGAAGGAGGTGGCTCGGATGCGGATCCAGAATCATCTGTATAGTAGGTATCATCTGCAGAATAATAACTACCACGAGAAGTAGTGATCCCGGTTGGGTCGCTGGCTCCTAAGGATTGGTACCCTTCTACTTGGTGATCTCCAAAATCACCTCTATACCCCCCAAAACTCTCAACGCCATAGTCGGTTCCACAGTAATCTGGTCCGGTCTGCTGCACACCTGCATCATAAGTAGTACCATACCCCCTTTCGGGCCAAGTATAAAAAGACGGGTGGGGGCCCTCAGGTCTAATCACACCTTGCCTAGCAAAGTGGTCATAGATGGGGTGCAAAGCAAGCTGCTGGTCGGACTGAATTCTATTAACGGACAAGGTTAAGGCTTCAAACATGGCGGTCACATCGCCCGCAGCATGGGTCGAGTGAGAGGATGATCCTACCTCAGGGTGGCAGGATCTAAGCTGAACCGGGGGGTCAGTGTAGGTAATATCCCCAACAGGAAGGTAGTAAGTGGGTCGGGGTAAGATAGCCTCACCCTCTTGAAGTTGAGGACGCTGCCGAAGAAATGGAATTTGCTCTACCTCGGCAGTCAACTTGACCGAATCACGGCTAGCTATCCTCCAAATCATATGGGGGTGAGAGACTCGAAACCAGTTGAGCTGAACAAAATAAGCATAATCCAACCCATTTCCCATCTCAGTGGGAGGTGTACTCAATGCCTGGAGGTCGGTGGTGGCTTGGTTAAAACCACAAACTCGCATAGCAAGGTGAGTGATTAGACCTCCATGGACAATGGCAGTGTTCTTAGGATTAATAGCTTTTGTCAACTAAACAGCAAAATGATAAGGAATACTAATAGACCATGGTTCATCACCATTCACATTCAAAAATCCTCCTAACATTTCTAACTCCACTCGTCTCACCAAATGAGGCTCAGCACGACCTAAGAAGGTCCATCCCATGAATCTTTGCCACATTCTAATGGTGGGATGATGTATATGTTGGTGTGGGACATGGTCCCAACGAGAGACAGGGAAAGTCAAAATAACACTCCAAAGCAGGCTAATATCAAAGCCTTCTGGAGGTGAGGTAACAGTATCCTCAGTGGTGAGACCAAATTGTCTAGCAAAGTTCTCTAAGTTCATATTATAATCATCATTAAACAAGCGAAACTGAACTTGAGGCATGGTATTTCTATTTCTAGACCTATGTAACTCAAATGAGCTTAAGAATTGAAGGGTTAATTGAGGGTAGGTCTCATAACTAAAGTTCATACTAGCATTCATACCTAAGCCCCTAAATAACACTTTAACATGCTCATAAAGTTTCATATGCCTTAAAGAAGAAACATTGAGGAACTTGGTAGCCCTCATACCTTTGCTTTTAAGTATACACCAATTTGCCATTGCTTGTGTGAACTAAATTCTACATCCGGAAAGTTAGGATCATGCATAGCATTTCCTTGATTTTCGGGTTGATCGTTTGCTTCAAGCATTTCTATATCTTCTTCTTGTGCTCTACTACTCTCTCCTTGAGTGGAGGTTCTTGCCCTCTTTGATTTCCTTAATGTAGGTGCTATTTCCTACAAATAACTAGTATTAAAACACTTCATTCATAAATATAAGTTGATAGCATACATGTTAGAATACTAAGTTGTGAGCACAAATTTAAGCATAGTGACCTTAGTGAAACATTGTCATGCCATCTTTGAGCACAAATGGATGTTGTAAGCATAACAATATGTCACTAAGATGAGCAACACACACTTAAATCATGAGTTTGGCTACTACCTAAGGGTACTAATGCTAAATTAACATGACAAGATCATAAGTTTATAGTATAAAGCATGAATTCAAGCATAATACTACCACTTAAGCAAAAGTTCTTAGCATATAGTAAAGATGAGTATCCTAAGGAGCATATGAGCATTCAAATCATAGTAATCATCCTAATTAATCACTAGAATTCACTCTATAGCATGTAAGAATCATTAGAAATCCAATTTAAACAAGTTTTGCAATCAAAATCAAGAACCCCCAAATTTGAGTTAGGGTTTGTTCATGATGGATTTCTGAAAAATATAGAGAGATTGAAGTAACTAAAGTAGAAATAACTTACTTGATGATGCTTAGAAGTTGCCCTTGATGAACTATAGGAACAAATTTTGTAAGAAAAGACTAAGAATTGAAGGTTTTGAGAGAATTTTGAGCTTTGAAATTGAAGAACACGGGTATAAGGTAGCAAGCAAAGGGTAGCAAGTGGGTTTTATAGAAGAAATTAGAGCAAAATACGAGGCAGTCAACTTACCCGATCGGGTATATTGCAATCCGATCGGGGAAACTTGCTGGTCCGGTTGTTGTTTCTATTTTCTTTGCCACTTGCTCTTACCTTTTGGCTATGTCCTTGCACATACTTACTAACCTTAGTGATCTTGGCAACTTGGGCCAAGGATAGCTCCTTCTTGTCTCAATAAGTCCTCCGATTCTAAGTACGAAAAACTATATGCTAGACCTGCATAATAACAAGTAAAACGAAAAATTGTTCCTAACTATTACAACACAAAATCCAAAAATAGAATCCAAATAAAATAGTCCAAATTAAAATCATTGTCTAATAAGTAAAAGAAAAAATGCATAAAGAAAAAGAAAAGAAAAAGACGGGTTGCCTCCCGACAAGCGCATTTTTAAGTCATGTTAGACTATGTTTTGCTATCCCTCCTTAAGCCTTATGAAGGGTTTTGAGCTCCTTGTAGCTTGATTCCGCCTTGAATTTTCTCATTTACCTTTTGCCAACACCTATGGCAACTTAATGCGAATACACCACAAAGTTCACAAGGTGTTGTAAGTGAGGTAAATAGGTTGAAAACTTTTGGGCGATATGAAGTGCTTTTTGGGGTGGTTTCGTTTGGTGGAACAGGACAGGCTAAGGAAATTGCAGTGTCAACATCATTTCAAGTTTCCACTCGACTCTTCCTTCGCTCTCCCCCATTAGTTTGTGAACCTTCCCCACTTTCATTTTGTGATTTAATTGATAGGTTTGACAAATTGGTTCTAAACCTACAGTGAAGAGCGATGACAATCTCTTCCCACTCCATAGGTCTTGTGGCTTCCTTTAAACGACGGGTGAACAACCATTTAGCTTCTCCCTTTAGTGATAAAGGAAAAAGGGTTTCTGTAATTTTGTTTTGGGTGATTCCTTCCCTCACAAAGGTTTGACACAATTCGCAAAAGGTTTGTAGATGGTGTGACGGATTTTCGTTTGGTTTTCCACTAAATTGGTTACCCTCTATGAGAGCAATCAAAGTCATATGTACCCTTAGGATCCCACTAGCGACCTCAAAAACCCGGTACCTTGGATCTTCCCTTGTTAGTACCATTTTTGTCAACCTACAAGAAAAACACAAAGGAGAAAGTTAGAAACGATTTAGGTACGGTTGCACCTAAAAATTGTAGAAATGATAAACAAAAACCAACAATACATAGATAAACAAAACCGTGCTCCCCGACAACGGCGCCAAAATTTGATCGGTTATGTCGCGGTCCCGATACAAAAATAATTACCCGCACTTAGGCTAACAACATAAGGAATGTAATTAGGGAAGTAGGGTGTCGATCCTCAGGGAGTACGTGTTAACTATGAATTGCTATGGATTGATTTTCATTTAAGTTCGAGTCATTAGAGGTGGTTGTCTAAACTATTAACATAAAATAAAATGACAAGTATGTAAATGACGATATGTAAATGACAAATATATAAATTGCAGAATGTAAAACTCAAAACAGAAGACTTACCCGATCGAATTGTCACGTACGCGATCGGGGAAGTTCTCTGATCCGAATGACAACAATTAAATTCTAACTAAAGGCAATATTTAAATGAAAATATTGAAAGGCTATCTAATTAGACTAATAAACTAGCTAATAACAATAAAGTAAACTATCTAAGAACGGAAATAGAAAGACGATAAAGTAAACTAACTAGATAAAAATAAAATAAACTATCTAAAATGGTAAAATAAACTACCTAATCAAATTGAAATAGTGAAAGAAAAATACATGTAAAACTAATTTAAAGTTTCATTGATACCAACATTAGAATTACTATGATTGTCTAGGCCTTGTAGCGGTATATTCCTTTCGGATTCGTACCGACCTTTTAGTGGGTCCTAACGTCCTCTCAGCATGGTTAAGTCACTAAACCCCTATTGGCAGTCCTAATTCCCATCCCAACTCTCGTTATAAAGATAGAAATTGACTAAATACAAACAATTGTTTATGGCCACTAAACATAGTTATAGAATTTGACACGACCAAAGTAGAAACAATTAGATGGTTCAAATGGTATCTACTCTTCTTTTAATTCATTTAACTCGTAAATCATTTCAATATTACAACTCTATTTATTTTATTTACACAATGATAGTTTTACAATTTTATATCTAATCTATGTGATCATGTGATTAAGTAAATTAATAAGAAAAAGATGTAGGAAATTAGACTATGAAATATAAGTACTAAAGTGATTATGGTGATTATATTAATAATGATTCTAATGACAATCTTTAGGATTATATGATTAGGTAAAATGTAATGTGACATGCTAAACAATATTTTGGTTTTAACTAGATTAATTTTAGATTGATTTCCTAACAACAACAATATGAAAATAATACTAATTAAATTAAAGTTCATGATGAGAATTGCATAGTAAAAGATAAAGAATTACCGAGTTTGGATTATGAATATATAAGAACGAAAGTAAAGAACAAATATCCAATAACAAAAGCTATGAAAACACTAGAGGAACGCTAAGAAATAAACTATATTCTAAAACTTGTAAGAAAGTGTGCTAAAAGATATAAAAAGATGATAAGTATATGATGATAAGATGATAATATGAAGTTGTGTAGTATATGATGATAATTGTGTGTGATGATCATTGGCTTTTATAGGGCTGCATGGCTGCTAATCCCTCGTCCAAATTCATACCCTAGTCAAAGCATTAAATCACACATTTAAGCTCGGTAGAAGAAGAGCTTAAGTAACGTCCAATTGCAGAAATACCCGATCGGGTAAATGGTAATCCGATCGGGTAAATGTGCAAGATGGATTCTTCCGTCTTTTCGTCTTAGGCACGGAATCCTATGCCTTGGTCTTGGTCAATGCAATACGGAATTGTGCTTGGGCTGATCTTCTTTAGACTTGAGTTGATGTTTTGTTTTGAAGTTCAAAGCCAAAGTCCAAAATAAATCCAAATGAGGAAGGATGTAGCGGAATCGTAATCAAATCGTGAACTCGCTATCATCAATTCCTTGAAAACTCGTATCCTAGTGCCTTTGCTCCATAAAGTAGGAAAATATAGCAAAACCGCTTCATTTCCTATAAAACGAGTCAAAACACGCAAAACAACTCGAATAGCAATATTAGCTCGTTAATCACTTAACAAAGTGCATAAATCGTATGGAAATCGAGCTAAAACGGGGGACAAATTAGTACAAAATATCACTTATCACCTATCGATGCAAGGACGAGTGGACGTGAGATAAGGTAATCTTAGCTTTCCAACGGGCGGTTTCACACCTCATTTGGCCAAGAAACGAGAGACATGTAACCTTTTCAAAAAAGTGCTGGCAGACACTATGCGCAAGGTGGGCATTTTCGGGCTCACGGTGAGCAACACTACTGCTCTATTTTTTTCAATTCTGCCTGTAATACCCCATATTCTTGTGGTTAGGTACTCGATCGAGTGGTCTGTACTCGACCGAGTAGGTGGGGTGTGTTGTTTTGGTAGGCTACTGCCTAGGTGGCACTTGACCGAGTAAGTGAAGCTTTCGGTCGAGTTACTTGCGTACTCGGCCAAGTGTTCCATCAAATTTTGTATATTTGAAATGTTTTTATTAAAAATATTAAGAGTTATAAAAACAGTTTGACGGTTACATTAATTATTTTTTATCAACCCTAAACCATTTCTTAATCAGTCTTACTCACCTTCATCACATCCAAGTTGGTAATCATTGCCATTGGTAGTTCGGGATCGTTCAATTGCATCAACCGTACTACTAAGTATCTCCATCTAATTATGTTAATATTGTTGAGTATTTGCTAGAACACTAATGGTGGTTAATGTTGAGATTAGAGGTTTTGTAAATGAGTTTTGATATTAGATTGTTATGTATGATTCTTAGGTGGAGACTTTGTATGTAGAGGATCGCTTTTAGCTTGCTTGATCATCATTGTTATCATGTTGCTTTGAGCTAGGGTTTCCTTAATCAACATAATTGTGTATTGATGTTATGTTGATTTATTATTGATATAATTGTGATGATGATTATGATGTTGATTGTGATTGGATTGAGATTGATATAGGCCATGTCAGGAGATGGTTCCACCCCCTGGTCTCGCCTCTTGTGACTCACGAGTAAAGGGGGATTTTTACATTAATGAACCGGGTTCGCTTATTAAGATGAGCGGGGGTTTTGATGTCCAGTGCTGCGGTCTGGAATCGTAGGGGTGGGTATAATGTTGCAATGGGAACCCGACTACTCGTTGCGATGAGAACCATGTAGTGTTACTGGAGTTTAGAGATGATGATGTGATTTGAGATGACTGCGATGTTGATTTTAATTTTGATATTGACTAATGCACTATTGTACTGAGCTCGTGTTTGTGTAATACCCGTAAAATTCGTCAATAGAGATAAAAAGGGAAATCAAAAATTAAACGTAATCGAATTTAGCAATAAAGGATTTTAAAATACTAAAATCAATGGAGATAAAATGGAAGATCTAGTGGCGATATAGTTACCGCTTCGTTGATAATCGGGTACGTGTTTGGGAAATAATTAATCATAAAATATTAATGTGGAACATTATAAATATACATCTATGAAATAAAATTCGTACATAAGAAAATATGAGGTAGAACAAATAAAATCTTGACGTTAGTAATTGGTAAAAACCGTCAAACATTTGTGTGCGTAATAGACCGTTGCGCCATTTAAAATTTCCGCCGCCCAAACCCTTCGCCCATGCATCACAAATTTGGTTAATTTAAAGCAAAATCATGCCTAGGAACCTACCTACTTGAGCATGCAAAATGGACCAATATTTGCAAAGATTGCCTTCCCATTTGTCCCCCATTTGTGACACCACACACCTCCCCATTCACTCTCTTTTTCTCTTCTCAAAAACACAGTTACCCAAACACTCAACCCTCATTATTTCCTCCACTCCATCAGATTTCAAACACCATTTTTCAAAAAAAAAATAGAGAGAGGTTAGAGGGAGAAAGAGAGAAAAGAAGTGGAGGAAGAAGAAGAAGGAGCATTGTATGTGGAGGATCTTCCCTAGCTTATGTTCTTCACCATGTAAAGAACATCCAAAACTATTTTATTTCTGGTTCAATATCTTCACAACACGTATTCATATGTTTCTTAAATTATAAACTTCAAAAAACAAGTCTCCATTCATGCATGCATAGATCTAAGCAAGTAACAACCATTAAAGTGTCAAAATCCATAGCTTGATTATGAACAGAATATTAATCGGACGTAAACTCGTTATGTTAATGTGAAATTAATATATCTTGTACCTTATAATGTTATTAAAATGCTCACAAAATTTCGAAGTCATTTCATGCACCGTTTTAAATGAAAAATAAATTAGTACAACATGTTTCTGGGTAACTCGGGATTGCATGTCTCACTTAATGAGTTATAAACGTACATTTATTGAACAATTTAATGTCTCATATTTTAACATGGTAATACCCTTTGATTTTAAAGCATGTTAGGCTCTGGAATTAACTCATTTAATTTTGTTAAGACGAAGTTATGCATTGTTACCTTTGATGACTCAAAATCTGACACATTCTGGAAAAACCTTATTTTGGGTATCGTAAACTCAGTTTTAGACTTCGACCTACAAGTACTTAAAGTTATTAGACTCATAAAGGAATCTACACAAACTGACCATGCCTTAAAATATGACGTTTCCAATTTATTATGATGTTTACAAGTTCGTTTCATAATCTGGAAAAAACGAGATTAATGAGTTTAATAGTTTTACTAGTGAAAACTTGTCATCTTCATAAAAGGCTTTTGAAATTATACTTATTAACATTTTTAACATCCCGTCTTTTAATATGTTAAACTACTAGGAAAGTAGACCACTTTAGACTTTTGAATCTTGGCGTTACGATTTGTTAAATACATTTCCACCTAATAACATATTAAGACTCGTTTTGGACAGATTTTGTTAAACTGTACATTAGTACAACTTAGCAACGTTTTTAGGCCTTGACTCTCTGACTATTAAATTTCGAGGACATCTCAAGGAATCTAACCCCTTGACCACTTATAAAAATGATTAGTAACGAGAGAGATACGACAATTTAAAGTTTCTGTTTCCGACAGAAAAATCGTGAAGGGTAATTAGGTTAATATAACTTGGTCAATCTTATTGCATGCATGCTTATGCTAAAACAAACAATAAAAGAATTAATAAATCATTCATATACATTCTGGCCTTATGCTTAAATTATATGTTAGACTATAGAGCGGGATGAGTTAGTTAACGGAACTTAACATAATAGATTCCGTATAATTCAAGTAATGTAAAACAAGAAATTTAAGAACCGACTTGGATACATTCGTAATCAATATTTTATACATATTGTAGACTCAGAATTTGTAGAAGAGGCGTTGTAACCGCTCCCTAAGCAACCTTGTGAGGTAAGGGAAAACACTAATCCGTACACTATTCTTGAACTATTGAGTATTGTTCCGAATGTTGTATTATTTAATATGCAGGTAATGATTGTTGTTAATAGTTGGAATCATTGTGATGAAATGAATATTGAAAATGATTGATGTTATCCAATCTCTTGAAAATGGAATCGTGTTTGAAATGAAATGAAGGACTTATGATTTTAAGAGTTTTGAAAACCAAAACCGTTTGATCTTTTGTACAAATTATGGAAATGTTTAATTTCAAGGTAATGGTTAATTTTTTAGAAAGGTTTTGATTTTGGTTCTGAAATGGTTTTGGTATAGGGGTAGGTTGTCCCAAATAAGGGACCTCCTATACAGAGCTTTTGGTGGGGGTTAGTTGATCGAGACCCCGTCCTCTTATGTTCCTCCTTGGGGTTGGCCCTTGGAGGGGTGTGCACACTCGAGATGTTTGGACAGTTTAGTACATGGTTTGGTGAACCCCGTCTTATCCGGACTAGGGCGAGGGGATCCTCTCCATACGGCCTCTATCCAAGTATACCGATGATTGAAACTTATCGAAAGAAATAATTTCTTTCAAATGGAAAAGGTATTGGAAGGAATGTGATTCAAAGTGTTTGGAAACACTCATGATTTCTTCTTGACTATATGAAATACACATGTTGTTATTGAAAATTCTTATATCTCATACATTGTTTTAAAAATGTAATTCAAGTCACTATTCTACAACTTACTAATTTTTCTTTTCTGATTGTTTACCTTACTCAACATTATTGTTGACCCTTCTTTTATTTTGTCCTTGATTGGACCTGCGATGACCACAAACTGTGAGAGCAGATCGTATGATAGGTACTTGTGGAAAGTAGAGTCGAGAACTCTTGGGGAGAGCGCTATCATGGAATATTTGAAGTTTGAACTTTATAAACATTTGATGGTTTTTGAGACTTATAACTTTGATTTGCTTCCGCTAAATATGGAATGTTGTAATTGGATTTTATCACCTTGGTTTTTATTCATATGGACTTTTATCCTTTTTGCTTTAAATCATGGTTCTATTACCACATTTGATTACATTGTGGCACACCCATTATCATATATTATATGGAATTGGAATTTTTAAACAAAGAGGATATTGGGGGTGTTACAGTTTGTTTTAAAAAATGATAAGATTCATTGGGGAATGGTGAGCAAGAGTTCAGCAGGTAACCTTATGAGCATGTTTTGGGGCTGGTTGGGGTTGCTATGCGACGACAATTCTATTGCTTCAACCGAGT
Organism: Heliosperma pusillum; assembly: GCA_022085475.1. NCBI lineage: Eukaryota > Viridiplantae > Streptophyta > Magnoliopsida > Caryophyllales > Caryophyllaceae > Heliosperma > Heliosperma pusillum. Next base: position 17,881 of record JAIUZE010019597.1, read on the forward strand.
CTTAGATGTTGAGACATTAGTTTGGTGTTCTAGTTTGGATTTGAGCTAGTTGGATCATTTTGGAGTTTTGATTATTCATTTGTAATCACCTTAGACAATCTGTATAATAATAAAGGGTTTTTCATTATGGTTCATTTAATATGTTGTACCTAGGGCATCCGAGATGTTAGCGCTCCCATTTGCTAAGTTAGGCCTTTGTAAGACACTTTGGTAGATGAGGGTGCTACAAAGTGGTATTAGAGCGACGATTTTAAAACCTAAACCAATAAACCAATGACCGTAGGAGCTTACAATTAAAATGTACCTGGTTATGAGTTGTTTGGTACCACCACAAATATTTGGTAGACGTCCTAAAATTGCAATTTTGCCTTTACATTTTGTACTCGGCAATTACGGGGATGTGTCGGAAATGTGTCTATATGTTGGTCATTGTTTGTATATGATTTATGAGCGTGTTGTACAAAAATGTAATGTGACATAGTGAAATATGAATAGCTTATGAGGAAGGTGAGATGGAAAGTTGAGAAATGATGAAGTGCTATGTTGGCATGAGATTTATGTATTGGTTTTTACTAATATGTGTATAAAAGTGTAATAGTTAAGGGTATGATATGTGTATATGAAAGATATATAGGGATAAGTTCGGATTTTGCATGACTTGGTCGAGTGGAGCAGAGAACTCGTCCGAGTACGGGGTACTCGATTGAGTGGTCTTGGATCTCGACCGAGTGCGGGAGATGGGATTTAGGCTTAGTTACTGGATTGAGTACTCGGACGAATAGATTTGGGCACTCGACCGAATATGTTATACTCGTCCGATTGGCTTTCAGGGCTTGACCGAGTGTGTGTTATTGAATATCTTGGGTAGTTTTTCTTTGTTGAGAACTCGGCCAAGTACAATGAGTACTAGACTAAGTGTCTGGGGCTCGACCGAGTGGTCTTGTGCACTCGATCGAGTAAATGAATGCAGGTGTGAATTTGTTTTGAGCCGTAGGCTATGTGCTTATGTTTAATTTTTTTTCTTGAAATTAAGATGCCGCCAAAGAGATCAACTGCAATGGCTAGGGCCACCGAGATGAGTACCGAGGAAGTTGCTAGATTGATCGAGTAAAATGAGATGCTCTCTGAGGCCCAAAATAATGTGGGAAGACAGAGGGATGTAGTGGTTGACGCCACTACGATAAGCATAGCTATATCCCATCATCTTCGAAGTGGTTAGATGCCCTGAGAATATGCAAGTGGACTAGGATAGCTTCCACGTACATGATGAGCCAAGCGCAAAAGTGGTGGATTCGATAGAGTGTCCCGATGAGGCAGTTCGTCACGGATCAAGAGGAGGATGCGATTCCTGGGGGGCGTTGTTAAGTCTCACGTTCTTGAATGGCTGATGATATGATGACCTAAGACTTCGAGTGCTTTAAAATGGCTGATGATATGATGACCTTGAAATATCATTTAAAAGTCAATGAGATAGAATGTTATGCGGATGATATATAGATGAGCCATAAGGCGTTGTCTCATCGTTTCGGCAAGGGATTAACTCTGAGAAATATACAAGAGTTACCAGCGGGATATGAGAAGGCTGGGCAGGCTGCACGAATACTTGATATGATTAAAAAGCCGCGGAACATCTAGAGTAAAAAAGAGAGGGCCGACATTGAGAGTTAAGGTAACTCCAACTACAAACGAGGTAACTACAACTAGTGCGAGAGGTGGTCATACTTCTAGCAAAACTACCAGGATGCAGTGCTATAATTGTGGTGGATCCTGCTAAAAGAGATTTGAGAGTCGGAGGTACGGAGAAAGAGGCTATCAACAATCCTATTAGCGAATTTCTCGCAGGGTAAGAGTTAAAGTATGGCTAGTAACCGTCTAACGGGGTCTTGTAATAATCAGAGTGGTTAGAGCGCTAATAGTGGTGGCTACAACCGCAATGGTTGAGCCTACCAGCTTTCGAACACCAAGTGAACCGGGGTTCAGCATCAAAGTCTACCGCATCGGCGAGCATAGTGCAAGGTGGGGCCCACCAGAACAGTGGTAAACTGTTTATGATGGTTAAGCTAGCAGATGAGGATGAAGCTCAAATTGTGACGGTTACATTTCTTTTAAATGATAAATCATTATTTGTTTTGTTTGATTCAGGGTGACCCAATAATTTGTGTCTAGGAGTCATGCCTAAACTTTGGGTTTGGGGAGATGTGAATTCTTAAAATATGAGGCGTTTATACCGTCAGTGGAGTATGTTCCATGTTATAAGTTGTATAGAGGGGTGTATGATTGTGGGCAGGTATACGTTCTCGCTGATTTATTTTATATTCCATTAGATGGGTTTTTGGTTAATGTCGGGATGGATTGGTTGGGTAAATACAAGGAGATAGTAGACTGTTATCATAAAAAGGTGTCTTTGAGGGGTCTAAAGGGTATTAGAGTGTCCTATCGAGGGTTTGTAGTGAACTTGAAGGTAAAGATTATTGCAGCTGTGACCTTGAAGTCCTTTTTAAGGAAGGGGTATCCGATGATATTGTGCCATGTGAGAGATACTCGGGTAGAGGAGCCGCGAGCAACAAGTATAGCGACCGTGAATGAGTTTGAAAATTTTTTTTCGGATGATATACTTAAATTACCTCCGAACAGGGATGTTGACTTTAGCGTGGAGTTGAACCCGTGGATGCGTCTTATCTTTAAGGCCCCTACCGTATGGGACCAAAAAAATTCGAAGAGTTGAAGAAGCAGCTGAATGAGGAGGGCGTGACAGTTCATCCAGGTAATATTGAAGCGGTGTCCAACTTGAATGCACCAAAGAATGTGGCTGAGGTGATGAGCTTCTTGGGTTTAGCTGGGTATTACAAGCGATTTGTCAATGATTTTTCCAAGATTGCTTGACCTATGACGACGATGATAAGAGAGGAGAAAAAATTTCTCTGGGACGAAAATTGTGAGACGCCGTTCCAAACATTAAAGAAGCGTTTGGCCACAAATCATGTCTTAGCTTTGCTAGATGGGAGTGAGAATTTTAAGATTTAGAATGTTGCTTTGAAGTATGAATTGGGTTATGTTTTGATGCAGAATGGGAAGCTTATTGCTTATGGTTCGAGGCAGCTAAAATCGTTTGAGGAGAACTATCATGCTCATGATCTAGAGCTGGGTCCAGATGTTTTTACCTTGAAGATTTGGAGGCACTATCTATATGGGGCGACCTTTAAGTTGTTCTCGAATCCCAAGAGTTTAATTTACATATACACTCAAAGGGAACTTAATATGAGATAGAGAAAGTGGATGGACTTGATTGGTGACTATGATATGGAAATTTTCTACAACGAGGGGAAAGCTATTACGGTGGCAGATGCTTTAAGTAGGAAGAGTGTGCAATCCTTGTGTACGGCTTTGTCTTTAATGAGGTTAATGGGTGAGGTGGCGAATATGGGCATTTATGTGATTCGCAAGGGGGATGCTACTAGTAATTTCACCATCAAGAGAGAGTTGTACGACGATATCAGGACAAAACAACTTCTTGACCTTAAGATCCAAGAGTGGAAGAAGGGAGCAGATTATGGTATACCACCTAGATTTTTGATCCATGCGGATGGGAGTGTTAGATTTGAGGGGAGATGATGCTTACCTAGTGATATTGAGCTGAGGAAACTGATTATGACGGAGGCATATGTTTCTCCTTATTCGGTGCATTCAGGTGGTGATAAGTTGTACAAGGACTTGAAGAAGACGTTTTGGTGTCCCGGGATGAAGAGGGAGGTAGCTGATTTGGTGGTAGATGTTTGACTTGCCAGCGAGTGAAGGGAGAGCATCAGAGCTCGCAAGGTAAGATTCACACTTAAGGTTCCGGAGAGGAAATGGGAGTCGATATCTATGGTGTTTATAGTGGGACTATCGAGGACTCAGAAAGGTAACAACATGATGTGGGTGATCGTTGATCGGTTAACCAAATTAGATCACTTTGTTCCTATGAAGGATACTTGGAACAAGATCGAACAAGCGACATATTATAGGAAGAATGTGGTAAAGCTTCATGAAGTACCGAAATACATTGTGTCGGATCGTGATGCAAGGTTTATTTCTCGGTGCTTTTGAGAATTCGTTAGTGAGCATGGTGAAAATCTTATTTGCACCTTGGGCAATGAAGCGTGTTTTCAAATTGGTTTCCATTGCAAAGATGAGTACATTTTTTATCGCACCTGCTTCCATAACAAAGTCACTATAAGCAAGTGACTCATTAGCTCTCGCATTGGGGCCTGGGTTTCGCGGTATTGGCTCAGTCAAGTACTGGAGCTTACCGTCAGCAATGGCTGCATTCCGTAATGCCGCCTCCCAGTCCGCAAAGTTGGACCCGTCATTCTTCAGTCGCGTGGACTGATTCATGTGGTCCATGAAAGTTTTAAGCCAGGACTCACGTGCGAGTGTGGCACTTGGCATAGGGACAACATTATGGCTAACCATTTGTTATAAGCAGTATTATCAATATAATACGAATTCTACACTGCGAAAAAGAAGAAAAAACATAATAAGCATACTCATCGATATGAATTAAGTCTAGTGCAAAAACTTGTTTAATGCGAAGACTCAAGCATTTATACAATTGACCTGCCTCAAGAATTATATAAATGATCCCAAGACTCCATTATCTATAAATTGATAAGCCAACCTCTTGGCTAGTTCTACCTTTAGAATTCTTGGTCGATAAATTTTATATTTAGTCCCTCATAATTACGAGAAACTCTTCGGATTATAATGTTGAGGTAACATAAGTGAACACATACGACTTACCCAACCTAGAAGGGGTCATATGGAGAGTAAGATCATATATGCCTACCGATGAAGAAGGGATTCATAATAGTTTGGCCTATAAAGACTAGTCTCAATTTAAGGTTTTAGAGGAAGATCCCATCAAATTTATTTTAATTCATTTTAAGTGAACGAATATCTAGCATGCGAGAATGAATAAACTAAGATGATGGCTTAAAATCGTGTGACATCTTTATGTCCATGATAACTAACATCCAAACTATATGAGTCAATTTTCATGCATTTTAGTAGTAGGTGGTTTGGTTTGGGCGGAATATGATGCACTAACTATCATGTGATAAAAAGCAACAAGAACGAAAAAATACGTAAAATTATAAAGTCCTAGTGTGGCCTATCTACGAAAATGAACAAAACTACAACTTTGGAATCCATCCAAAATTGGACCCGAAAAGCTTGTCTTGATGTTCCATCTTGGTCCATGTAGCGGGAGTGAGCAATCCGATCTCCATCTTTAGTCTTCTCAAATTACATTTAATAAATTACAAAATATAAACCTATTTACACATTCTAATTTAAAACATAACTTCAAAGAAAACAAAAGGAGATTCGAGATCTCAAAATTACATCAAGATCATGTTTCCATCATTACGAAAACATAATCAACTAAGGCCACACTAGGTAATACAAATTACAACCAATTGCAAAAATACGTAAATAAACCATTCAACAAAATAAAATGCATCAACAATAAATTAGTCATTCAAGACATAATTCCTTTATTATGTAGAGTAATTTATCCAAACCACCTATTTTAAATGATCAAAATTATGTGACAATTCCTTAATTACTCACAATAATTGCAATCAAACATAATCCAATTTTAATTCATATTATCGTATAATATGAATTAATCCAACATTATTTTAAACCATTTTAAAATAATTGGGTATCCAATAATTGTGAACTTTTTCACAACAACAATCACACATTATCAATATAATGCATAAAACAAAAAACATTCGGCCAATAAATAAAAAAAAACAAAAAAACGAATCAAAATATATATTTTTTTTTTTTAAATCAGCCACAGTAATTTTTTTTTATTACAAATTAAACATTTTAATTGGATGTTGCTAATATTACAAGATCTGTACAATTATCAACATTTAATCATTATTAAACATTGATACAAAATAGATGATTCAATTTAACATTTTAAAATGAATATCTAAATCATGATTAAATCAATTATCTTCATATTAGACTAATCATAATTGATTTCAACATCATTAAAATTAATGAATCATGATGCAAAATAACAATTTAACATCATATATGACGAAAAATATAGCAAAAACAAATGTTCATAAACATTCAAAACAATTTCCATTTACATTTTAATTTAATCCTTATTAAATTAAAACATCTACAAATTTTCATTTTGTCATCTTAACTTTTTAAAACAACAATATTAATAAATGAAAATGAAAACAAGAATAAAAAATCAAACAAATATACACGGCCGAAAAAAAAAAATTTTAGCCGAAACAAATTTTTTTATTTTTTTTTATCATTCATGAAAAATCATATAAAATAATTTCGTAGCCATGGCTCTTATACTACTTGTGGGAAATATCGGTATATTTCAACATGAAATTTAAGGATTATAACGAAATTATAATATATGAAATACGAGTCATAAAAGAAAAGTATAAAGATTAGAATCAACCTTTGGTCCTAGCAATATGGCCTAAAAAAAATATCGAGATCGATATTCTCCTAATCGTTGCACCCAAGATGTTCTCAGAAGTGCCTTTTCTTGTGCTAGAAAGAATATCAAAAATTACTGGTAATTTGTTTTGTGAAAGTTATTGTAATTGTCATGATGAGAAAGTAGAGAAGAAGAGTGTATATAAAACTCTCCTCCTCTCGTATTTGGACCGTCCAACTAGTAGTAGAGTAGAGGGAGGAGTCTTCCCTCTTTTTCTTCTACTTGTTTTAGGAAGTGGAGTCAAGATATGAGTCTTCCCTCTTTTATTCATTTAATGTATAATATGTGTATGTATTATTATTGTCATTTGTCACGTATTAATAAGTCCATACAACATTTTGTAGTCGATTTATTAATACCGGTCTGACGTCATTTATTATGACAATATCGTATAATATATACGTCAATTATAAATATCGTATATTTACAATTTGCTAATTAAATATAACAGTTTATATTTAATTACGAATTAACATTTAATTCGTTTAAGCTTACATTATTTAATCGTATTAAATAATTACATTATATACATTAATTAGATATAACAGTTTATATTCAATGACGAATTAACATTTAATTCGTATCAGCTTGTATTATTTAATCGTATTAAATAATCGTATCATCATTACATTGACTAACCTTTTAGTCATATACATCGACTAACCTTTTAGTCATATAAGGCATCAATATGATTATATTTTTTTCATATAATCATATCTCTCAAACACATCCTTTAGGTGTGACTTTTAGGGACCAGTTGATCACCGCCATTAAAATGACAATAACGTCAAACGTCTAGCAAGCCAACCGTTATCAATAAACGTTAATCAACTGAGAAGAATACTAAGTATACCCTGTGAACCTATGAGAGATTTATACACGTTATCACACTAACTGTGAAGGACACTAGCTCCAACACTTGTTCTTGAGCTAAACATAGATGGATGAATCTCCTAGTTCAAAGTGTAGGAACTCTCCTTGTTGATGCACCTAGACTATCCCAAATCACTAAAATATTACTTTACTAGTGTAATATAATAGTAGCCCTTAATAATAAGTCTAATATCATTGTCACTACACTTAGTAACAATCTCAAGATATTAGAAATATGAGAACTTGTGTCTAGTGTGAGAAAATGAATTAACAACTTATGTTAATTAGAATGTGAGATGACAAGTAGTAATCAAGAGGAAAACCATATCTTTATTTCTATCACTATGACCGGCCACCCCATAGAAGAAGGTGAGCATGCTTAACTGTTTGTCTTTACAAAGCATTAGGCTTTAGGGCAAGTTATAGGTTACTAATCATTTTGTTCTAATCTTAATTAGAGCACTAATAATTATACAACCATCTACCCATCCTTATAAAACCGGTGCCTCTACATAAAATGGAGTCCATTTTATAATTTGTGATTTTGTCATTTGTCACATATGTGACATGTGACATGTGACATGTTATCTTATAATATAAGTATGTATTTAACTAATTTAAATACAGTTTCATGTCAAATAAATTAAACTTAACATTTTAAGTAATAATTTATAATCACATATATATAAAATGGGTCATCTCATATTTGGTTGACATGATCTACAACCAATTGTAATTATGATCAACCAATCATGCTTATCTCAAATGTTTCATAAACATTAAGCATTCTAATATAACAATTATGTTATTGAATCTTATTTAATCATATTACAATAAGATATATTTCTCACGTGTAAAATTTGTTCTGTTTAAGGAATTAATTAATCTGTATCGTTATACAATTAATTAATATTCTTGATTAGGGAATCGTCCTTTCGGTCTGACCTCAACGGATCAACTGATCACCACCGTCATACGACAGTAACGTCAAACTCTAGTAAGCCAATCGTTAGCGATTATTGTGGACCGGTTGACTATAATGTTAATCATCCCTTTGTATTCTTGTTATTGAGATTTAATTAAGTGATCGCACTATTGTTGAGGACACTTACTCCAACACATAGCGGGATACCTACGGGGGCGAACTCGGGGTGTGGTCCGTCTCCCAACGGAATCACCAACCAGTAACCATAGTCACAACAGGAACAACCCAAACTCCAATCCCGAACTCCATCATTATCATCAAAAATCCCGAGTACTCTAAATCTTTCCTCTATGAAGTACGCTTCTAATCAAACAATAATCGCATAATCAATACCAACAATTTCCCCTTTTTCCCCCAATTCAATTAAGGTTATAACAGTACATACAAATCACAAAGTATAGTCACTTACCAATGAAATCAACAAACTAGCGAGAGATCGGATCCGGCACGAGATGATTAAGGATGTTCTCGAGGAATTAGAGAGAGTTTTGAGAGGAAACTAGGGCTTGCTGTGAGAAACGTAATGATAATTATGAATCCTAATTCCTCTTATTAATCCTTAATCAACCGTCCGACTAATTCTCGAAACCCGTCATACTCGGTCGAGTACGACATGTACTCACTCAGCTGAGTACACAAGAATAGAAGACTATTTCAAACGACAGACCAATATACTCGGTCCAGTAAACTCTACTCGTCTGAGTACCCAATCCACTCAGTCGAGTAAGCTTTACTCGGCCGAGTGCCAACTACATAGATTTACGGAGTATTACAGATTCGACATGTGGCAAGAAGTGCCAGCATCCAAGATTCGGTTGACAGAACAGACACTGAGTACCCCTAATCTGGTAGTACGACCAACAACAGAGGCGGAAAGAGAATAGGTATACCAATCGCGACAGTACGACAAACGGGAAAGGTTGTCCAAATAATAATAAGTACTCATACTTCGGTTGCACAGCTAACGAAGATGAGACTTCAAAAAGGCTCAAGCTAGTACGCTACATGCAATTACACCACTTCGCAAGGATACAAAATTTGATGGCCGGGTCGATCAACGCTAAGCGTTCACCTCCCAACAACGTCGTCATATTCCCACTAACATACAATATAATGTACCTTTATTGCTCCGACATAAATTCTAACTAGTATAAGGCTACAAACGGGAAATGATAACTCAATATGATCAAACAACTAAGACTCAACCTACTACTCAAGGTATACAAGACCCAAGTGAGTCAACCATCCATTACCGTCACTAAACATATCAATAAATCATGTGAGATACGATATAGTTATTATATAAACATTCTAAGTCGTTTCATAAGATTATAACGCAAAAAAAACCATACAAACGCTGCATATCAATTTATATGAGAAAAGTAGAAAAGCGCAATACAAGGGTCCCCACCCGATCAAGCAACCAGCAGCGGCCCGCCGGCTGGGCAACCAAGCTAAACCAAACTTCGCAAAAATATGATACGGGAGGTTCCTAGCCAGTCGACTAACTAGAGGGTGGTCGCCCGGCTGGGGATAAAGGACCACTTCAAAATTTTCATCAAAGTTTCAAGGGCCTCCCACCCGGTAAGCCCACCGGCAACCGGCCGGCCGATTTTGACTCTGGCCAAATTTCCAAAAACCAAGTACAATACTCCTAGCCAGGGGCAGACCGGCAGCCGGTCGGCTGGCTGGGACTTACACAAACCTTTCATTTTCGTTCAACTTACAGGGAACTCCCAGCCGCTCGGCTGATTGGCGGGCAGTCACCCGGCTGGGACTTCTCTTTGTCCAATTTTTTTAAAACTACAACAGTCAACAATCAGGAACTTCCCAGCCGATGAGGCCCACCGGCGGCCGGTCGGCCGACTTGGATACCAATACTGCGAAAAACACCATAACATCAACTTTAAGGCATAAAAAGACAAACCTTTTTGCAATTACCAACATAAACCATCATTAATCATCATTACAAACAACATATGAGTGTTAACACACCCAACATACATGTCAAGGGTCTAATTCAACCATCACTAGTGTCTTTAAAGCATATTCATACAATTAAGAGGAGAATTAGTACAACAAACATTAACTTTCACCATAGTAAGATATATGAAACATAATTCATTATTGCAACATATATCAACATTAATTCATGTCAAGAGTTCAATAATACTTCAACTTAATCATGAATACTACCCTAAAACACATAGAAAACACATAAAAATGTGATATCGAGTAACACACCAACATTACCTTTGCTCTTCAATTTTCTAACTCTTCTTCAACCAAGAAATAGTCCCTATCTGGATCTTTCAAGTCCCCCTTTACCATTTTAGCATAAAAAGATGAGTAAAACGCTTGTTTGAGAAATATCGGTCAAACGTGACATAAAAAAGATTGAACATTTCTTACCTTGTAAGATAGAGAACAAGGAAAGGGGTAGAATGGAGTAAAAATAAGGAGAATTAAGTAAGAGATAAGGGAGTTATGTGTATTTGAAACTTGAGAGGTTATGGAGCAACAACGGAGGTTAGGGTTTAGGTGAGAGAGTTGAAAGGGATGGGGTTTGCTGAAAAATAAAGGGAAAGAAGGGTTTTGTGAACTTTTAGTGGAATAAAAAATAGAAGGCCCAACATTCATTTGTTACTTTACCCACTTGGATTTCCGAGTAGATTTCCATTATGGACTTGAATTGGGCGGAAAAGACACAAGTTCTACCCAATAAATAAAAATCGTATTTTTAGACTAAAATAGCGCAAACTAATCGTAATAAAAATAATTTAATAATAATATAATTAAATAGTTAATTTAGCATGTGTTACAATCATCCCTCCTTTTAAAAAGTTTTGCCCTCAAAACTTGAGCAAAAATAACAGTACCTTACTAATAGAGACTCAGGTACTTGTCGCGCATTGAACTTTCCGTCTCCCAAGTATTCTGTTCCACGACACCACATTTGCATAACGTAGATACCTCAAATCTACACCTTCCGCCAACCACCCAGTGATAATGGGCCGCATGTTTGGTATGCAAAACTATTTATGACAATTCATAAGTTTATCGTCAAGTAATAGCTCAAACAGTTGTGTCGATACGGTCGTTTTGACAGTCATTAGAGTTTATTTGGAGCCCGGGTCAAAAAACCGCTTCATTTTTTATAAACCGTCTTTTAAAACCGTGCTTGAACGCTCGAGAATATTCCAAATATTTTAATGTTTCAACACTTATATTTTTTGGTAAAATATATGCATATTTTATTTAAAAATCATTCGAAATCAACCGCAATTCCATAATAGAAACGCGGAAATCTTTTTTCAATGTAGGACACTGCTCGGGAAAGGACGCAGCAGGAGGTGCGCCTCTTCCAAGAGTCGCAGTGCCAACTGCACCTCTTCCCCGGCTCGTTTTCTAGATTTCTCTTATCTCTCATTGAATTCTAGACCTTGCTTTACGCATATTGACATCTACGTACTTGATCAATGGACCACGTAAGCTCAGATTATTTTGGGTTCCCGTGACGTTTGCACTTGCCTACCAATTTGACAAACTACACTAATCAATCTTTTAATCAATCGATTATCTAACGAGGGCACTTTCTTTACATATTCGAGTCGAGCTTTCCCTAAAACGTGAACTTAGTTAATCTCGTATTCGTCAAACATGTAAGTCTGAGGGTGTTAAATCCCGCCCTTTATTATTTTGTATTGTCTTTTATATATTAAATCATGTAAGATACATTTCGGAAGTATGTCAAAATATTTTCAAAACTTCTTTCAATTTGTTTTTTTGTTTGTAGTATAAGTCGTCTTTTATCATAGTCTTTTATTTAGATGTTAATCCTTGACTTAGATCCCTAATAGCCAATATTAGTGGGTTTTAGTCTTATAATTTAATTAATTTAACCTTTTTCACTCGAGTTTTAGATCGACAATTAATCGCAAATACAAACGAATACTAACTGATTGCGATTCTGGCTTCACAGCCAGAACCCAACTCAAGAACGGACGCACAGAGTGTTGAGCCTCTTCTAGAGGACGCATCACCTGCTGCGCCTGTTCTGGGTTGGATTCTGTCTCTGAACTTCCTGATTCGCTTCGACGTAGTCTTAATTGCTTAATTAATCTACTATTAATTCTAGTATCGCTGCTAATATGTCTTCAGATTTTCTAATTTATTTTATTTTATTAAAACTATTCTTTTGGGTATATTTCCGACATAGATCCCGAGTTCCGTTGTAAGTAAATTATATTATTTATTTTATTGTTTTATTTATTCATTGTAAATTGTATAATTTTATTTGCCTTTCATATGTAATCAATCCCAATATCCAATTTCGACTCAATTGATTGCTAAACTACATGTTCAACCGACATAGTTAATTCACATGTTAGGATTACAAAGTGGATGTTGCATGACATGCATATAACCGACTACATATCGAGTATAGAAGAGTTTCCCTTATCTTTATTAGAGGTCGCTATCGAGACGGGCAGGATTAGGGGTTCTGTAATACTCCGTATTTTTAAGTCTAAGTCAAAGACAACTTGGTCAACGCGCTTTAGAAATGTGATATATGTAAAATGGGTAATATAGTTATTTCTAGAGATTATAGTCTTAAAAGGAAAATGAATTATACTAGTTTTCTAATAAGTATTATTATTATATATTAGTTTCCTAATAACTATTATTATTATTATATTATTATTCTAGTTTCCTAATAATTTTCCTTGTCACTATATAAGTCTCTTTAAGTCTTTTAGCTTCTATTCTAACTTTTATAATTCTCATAATAAATAAATTTAAGAGAGAAAAGATTGAAAGCGAACTGGGCGATCAATTTGGGATCTTGCGTCTACTTCTATAAGATTTAACCTTTTATCATGTGACGGATTCTTAGAAGATTAATTATAGTGTTTCATGGATGTGCTTGTTCTTGGAAGATTTGCGAAAAGGTAGGAAGCTACTCAACTTGTTAGTTTGTCTTTATAACTCAATTAATTATTTTGAGATAGAATTAATTGTTTCTTGTTATGGATTTGATTGTCTTGAGTTGTCTTACCATAATACATGTGGCCTTGTGATGTTATCTTACGTGTTGCCTTATGATGTGGGAAGCCATCTTATAAGTGATAAAAGTTAACTTAGGGATGTGTTATGAAACTATCTTGTGATGTTATAAAGTTGTCCTGCGATTTTATTGTTGGCAATTGTGAATATTGATATTGATATTGTTATTGTTGGAATTGGAGATGGAATTTGCTATGAGGCAAATATTGGTAGGCCAGGCACAGCTGCGGTTGTGGTCCTGAGATTGGTCGGCCAGGCACGGGGTGTTGAAGGTCCGTGGGCCTGAGATATTTGAGTAGGCCAGACACGGTGGTGTTCGGGTTGTTACCGTGGTCCTGCAGACCCGCGCCGTTGTAGGGCGTGTGGTATTTGTGATTGGGAGATTGTGATGCGGTGCAGGATTATGTATTATTGTATGATGATATTGTGATTGCAGGAATGGTTATAACAATATTATTTGTTACTGTTGTTTAGTTTGCTACTCAACCTTTGGTTGACTTGTTTATTTCTTTTGATTAAATAAATTTGGTGCCTGCTTTAATTGATGGCATCCTGCTATGAACCATTTAATATTTCTTGTTAATTGGGGAGCAGATATTAAAGGCAGGTAATTTTGTAGCAGTCTTGGATGTTTGAAGGGATTGGCACGTGAGGGTCAAGCTTGGAGTCTAGATCACCAGTAGTTCAGATAGACATTATATTTATTTATTATTCTTCCGTTGTCATTGGTAATTTAATTAGTTATCAGTTATTCGAATAGTGTAGGAAAATCTTTAAGGCATTTAATTAAAGTACTTTGGTTTGTTACTTTGTATTCCCTACCTCAGGCAACTGAGATGGTAACAGCCTTATTTAATCGAGAATGTCTTGCTAAAGGCTCTTGATTAAATGGGGTGTTACAAAGTGGTATCAGAGAGACGATCCGAAGGCCTAAAACAAATGAACCAATGAACTTAGGATGTGTCTAATAAAATGAACTCCGGGGTAGAAACTGTTTAGGAGCCCTTTTCAGTTTTGAGCCGGTCACTCCGGGAAAGGATAAAGAGTGGGGTAGATAGCGTGGATGCATTAATTTAAGGGTCTTTTTATCTTGAATAATGCAAATACTAACTCAATTGCAGGAAGTGAAGGGAAAGGTAAGAAACATTGAAATAAATAAAGGAAGCAAGGGATTGTGACTTGTATTACGGAGGAGCAACGTGGAATGATTGATAAGAATGTGAACATGAATGTCATTAGTTATGAGACTTCTAATCGTTTATTGATTAGCTTCTATAAAAAAAATATATAAATATGTATTTATGGATGGATGCTTTGTGAAATTGATTGAAAATTTTGTGTGAACTATGTGAATTAGAATAACATGTCTAGAGATATGTAGATTTTGAACCCTTGAACCTATGCTTAAATGATTGATATTGAATGTTTAAATGTTTAAATTGCTTCAAAGGTGTTAACAAATGTATTGATTGTAGTTAATGCGTTAAAAGTAGAGTTGTGGATAACGAATCAAGTATGTGTGACTAAATGTAAGCTAATAATATTATTGACATGGCAACCTGAGGGAATTATATATGAATGTATATGATAGAAATAACACTTGTCTTAAAAGTAAATTGTTGAATGATGAGTTAAACCTCTATGATGAAAGTGAGCTAGGAAAAGTACGTGTGTGGAATATAAGGAATTGGATGTATGATGACTTGAGGTAGCAAAGATAAATGAAATGTGAAACTTGTGTGTATTTAGAATTGCATGTTTAGTGATATGAATAAATTGTAACAAATGATACAATTGGTAATCTAGGTAATAATATGGATGAAATAATGTACTATATGAACAATTTATAGACCTTATGTGATGAATTATCACTTCTTAAATTATTAATATGTATTGTTGAAATGGAATGTAAATGGTTGGACTTGACATGTGAAAGGTATGACAGTAATGATGATTTGAACCGTTTTGTGAAATCATGAGGTTCGAAGTGTGAGGTTATAAAGTTAAGCAGTTGAGAAGAGCTTGTTTACTAAATGATTGAATTGGGTGAAGTTCAATATGATGACTAATCTTGATAGGGATTGACTTGGATTTTGTGTTCAGTTTTAATTGGGCATGATTAGAACTTATCTATGTGACTTAACTTGAGTATATTTGGGTTACAATTATTTGTGTTATGGTGTTTGGGTTAAAAAAAAAAAAGATTAGTTAGGAACTACGTTTATAGAAGGGTATGTGGTCATATGTAATTATGAGAGTAGGTGCGAATAGAATGTTAAACTGAAGAGTGGCATTGATAAGCTTAGTGCGTTAAAGAGGAAAATATGTGATGTATGGTGAAGGTAAGAATAAATGATTGAAAGGAAATATACGTATGTGCATAATTCAAAGCCCATAGAAATTAAGGGAGGTATGAATATATTTATGATGGCTAAAGGTATATGTTATTATAACCCGTTATATTTAAGAAAGGATGGAGCTGGAGAGTTGTGAGTTTAGTTTAATGTATACCAAAATGTGAGCTTATGTATAGTCGATATGATTGGAGGTTGAAATAATAAGAGGTGAACCTAGTTTGTGTGATTCCTTGGATGTTAACGGTATGAGATAAGTCAGGGTTTCGAGAAATGTTAATAAAAGGGTATAAATAGTTAAGGATGATTATCATTTATATACTTGGGGATAGTGAATGGGATTTGATTAGTGGTTAGGAAAGATTATTGTTAAGTATGATTTGGGAAGTTAAGAGTATGTGGTAAATAGTAGTTTTGGGAGGTGTTAAGGAGGAGTGTGAATAATTGAGGATGGACACCATCGGTTCTTTAAAGTTATTAGTAGTAAAGAAGGCTGAGTAGAATATTAGTGAGATTATTAATAAAAGTGGTTTGAAGAGTTATTACTTGAATTATTGAGGTTGGCTTTTGGAATTGTGAGAACATGATTGAGGAAATTAAGGATTCCGTAGTTGAAGTACTAATTTGTGTGTAAGTGTAAGTTGGATATAAGGATTGCTTCAAATTGAATAAATGTCAATAGACTTTTGTGGAGGTAAGAATATGAGAACTTACTAGACTGAGATGTGAGCTAAGGGGCTATATAAAATTTAGGGTAATGGTGTTGAGGAGACATTCTGGGGAAGGGAAGACTAAGAATGAGATGATTAAATATATGGTTTTGGATTGATTCTAGTTAAAAGAGGTAGTAGCAAAATGTCAACTAGATAACATGTTAAAAGAATAGTTAAAACAGGGCGTAACCTTTTTTTTCTAAGTGACGAAGGATGTTATATCACGATGGTAGCCTGACAATATTATGCGGTAGGCAATATGATTGGTTACTTAAACCGTGTAAAAAGATGATGTTGAGCTAAAAGTATTGTGTGTTTTGAGATGGCATTGATGATAGAGTGGGTGATTAATGTTGATGTGAGTATTGGTGGTGCACGACGCATGTATACGCATGATTGGATTTTATGGTATCATGAGGTAAAGTGTAATGTGAAATTGGAAGATATAATATTATTACTAATGTCATAAAGAATTGTGGATTCGTGGTTGGGTTGGTGAATTGAATGATAAATGGATATTATATTTGAGGGTGATTATAGTAAATGATGTATTATAAATGATGTCTATGATATCGTATTAGCTTTAGTTAATTAAAGTATTGTGTTGATGGACAAAGAAGGGAGGATATGCCATTTGTGCTAATTGTGAATATGGTGCATTATGTGTTGTAAGGAGATTCAGCAATTGTTTTTAAGGTGTCATGGTTGAGCGGTATTGATATAAAATAATGTATGATGAACTCGAGGTTTGGTACTTTATTAGGATTAGTATTCCAGGTTACGAGGACGTAGCCTTTAATTTAAGGATGGTAGGATGTCGTACCTATATTGATTAAGTTAATTTTGTTTGGTTAGAACTTATACAATGTAATGTTGGATGTATTACGGAGATAGTTGTTAGAAGGAACATATATTTGTTGTTTGGGTATACCGTGGGTTTTAGTACATGTGGTTATCGCTTAGTGGAACTTCGGGGACAAAGTTCGGTTTTAAGGGGGATGAGATGTAACATGCGGCTTTCTAGTACTTTGTTTAGCAAAGCCATGTAAGCATGTAGGTTCGTGAGTGTCCAAGTAACTAAGGAGTAGAATTATATTTTTGAGGTAGTCTTATTTTGGGAGTTTATACTTCGAGGACGAAGTATGTTTTAAGGAGGGTAGATTGTAATACTCCTTATTTTTAAGTCAAAGTCAAAGTCAACTTGGTCAACGCGTTTTAGAATTGTGATATATGTAAAATGGGTAATATAGTTATTTCTAGTGATTATAGTCTTAAAAGGAAAATGAATTATACTAGTTTCCTAATAAGTATTATTATTATATATTAGTTTCCTAATAACTATTATTATTATTATATTATGATTCTAGTTTCCTAATAATTTTCCTTGTCACTATATAAGTCTCTTTAAGTCTTTTAGCTTCTATTCTAACTTTTATAATTCTCATAATAAATAAATTAAAGAGAAAAAAGATTGAAAGGGAACTGGGCGATCAATTTGGGATCTTGCGTCTACTTCTATTAGATTCAACCTTTTATCATGTGACGGATTCATAGAAGATTAATTATAGTGTTTCATGGATATGCTTGTGCTTGGAAGATTTGCGAAAAGGTAGGAAGCTACTCAACTTGTTAGTTTGTCTTTATAACTCAATTAATTATTTTGAGATAGAAATAATTGTTTCTTGTTATGGATTTGATTGTCTTGAGTTGTCTTACCATAATACATGTGGCCTTGTGATGTTATCTTACATGTTGCCATATGATGTGGGAAGCCATCTTATAAGTGATAAAAGTTAACTTAGGGATGTGTTATGAAACTATCTTGTGATGTTATAAAGTTGTCCTGCAATTTTATTGTTGGCAATTGTGAATATTGATATTGATATTGTTATTGTTGGAATTGGAGATAGAATTTGCTATGAGGCAAATATTGGTAGGCCAGGCACAGCTGCGGTTGTGGTCCTGAAATTGGTCGGCTAGGCACGGGGTGTTGAAGGTCCGTGGCCCTGAGATATTTGAGTAGGTCAGGCACGGTGGTGTTCGGGTTGTTACCGTGGTCCTGAAGACCCGCGCCGTTGTGGGGCGTGTGGTATTTGTGATTGGGAGATTGTGATGCGGTGCAGGATTATGTATTATTGTATGATGATATTGTGATTGCAGGAATGGTTATAACAATATTATTTGTTACTATTGTTTTGTTTGCTACTCAACCTTTGGTTGACTTGTTTATTTCTTTTGATCAAATAAATTTGGTGCCTGCTTTAATTGCTGGCATCCTGCTATGAACCATTTAATATTTCTGGTTAGTTGGGGAGCAGATATTAAAGGAAGGTAATTTTGTAGCAGTCTTGGATGTTTGAAGGGATTGGCACGTGAGGGTCAAGCTTGGAGTCTAGATCACCGGTAGTTCAGATAGACATTATATTTATTTATTATTCTTCCGCTGTCATTGGTAATTTAATTAGTTATCAGTTATTCGAATAGTGTAGGAAAATCTTTAAGGAATTTAATTAAAGTACTTTGGTTTGTTACTTTGTATTCCCTACCTCAGGCATCTGAGATGGTAACAACCTTGTTTAATCGAGAATGTCTTGCTAAAGGCTCTTGATTAAATGGGGGTGTTACAGGTTCGATTAAAGAACTTCCTTATAAGTACCCTCAAACCTTATCCAGATCTCTGTGAACATCCGTGTTTATTGGCATCCACGAGAGTCATTCTACACATAGAATGCTAAAGGAAACGAGTTCTTTGTGTTCATGTCATTACTTTGTGTCTTGACATGACATGAAGTATTCGAGCGGTTCCAACTTCCCACAAAAGTTGGTGGCGACTCCACAAATGCGTATTTCTAAGTTTGTCCCTTTTCAAGCACGCCCGACCGTGGTTCTGAAAGTCCTATACCTTTAATTAGACTCCTCTAATTAGTTCATTAAATTATATTAACTTAATGGTTTAGGATCTAGTTATCATGCATGCAAATATAAAAGCATAAATATAAAGATAAGATGAAATTTTCTTACATTGGAAAATTTCGGCAAAATGGGCACAATAAGAAACTCTTTTTTTATTGTTCTTGAGCATGAAAATAATGGATGATCCTCCATAAAACAACCTCAAAAGTAGAAGGTCTCCTTCTTGTTGCACCCAAGATTTAACCCAATAAAACACTATATTTATTAACTAGATAAATATAGTATTATCCCTTAAAATGATACTAGAAATATTACTACATTAGTAATATATAAAGTTTATAATATTTATGTGAGTTTTAGAGAAATGAATGCATGAGAAAAATTTGAGCAAGCATGAATTAAAATGAGTAAAAAAGGAGAACAACTCTTGTGTCCTTTTTTCATTCTCTTCTCACGGCTACAACCACACCAAAATGGTGAATATGGGCTCTTATTTTATTCACATGCATGAATGTTGAGTGTTGGTTAGTATATAATCATAAGATGTCATAATAGGCTATCATGACATGTAGCATAATAGGTAATCATGGCAAAATGTGGAGTGTAGACTTAAACAAAAGAAATTGTTACTACAAGCTACAATGAAACGTCCACCATGTGCATTATGTGGTCCATTTTGATTTTTGATATTTGTCTCACAAATACTTATTATCATATGCTTGATTATCTTATATAATTAAGTATTAATTTGATCATATAACAATTATATGACTCAAATAAATAAATAATATACACTCAACTTTTAAGTGATATTTTACCATTATATCAATATATAATAGGTTCCACAATGCCCAGTTAATTTATTTTACAACTCCTTATAAATATAATTAACTAATTACCTCTACCTCAAAATATATACAAAACCTCAACTAATTTAGTAAGTTAACAATTAATCACTAAACAAATCTTATTTAATCGTATTAAAATAAGTCGTAAAATTTATTCAGTTAATTATCGTATAATTGACTAATAAAATCAATTGGCTCGAGTTCTTTAACTCAATATCCAATAACTAACTCACATAACTAAACGTATATCAAATATACGCAAGGGACTAATTAAACTGTATCATATACAAATAATTAGTATTCTATTTGGGTCTCATCCTATAGGTGTGACCGAAAGGGATCAGTTGATCACCGCCGTCATACGACAATAACGTCAAACTCTAGTCAGCCAAGCGTTACCGATTTACGTTAATCAACTGACGTGGAGTATCAAAATATACTAATCATGCCACGTATATTCCAAATGAGATTTATTATATAAATGCACTATTGTGGAGGACACTTACTCCAACAATCTCCCACTTGTCCGATACAAGTTGTGCATGTAGCGACACTATTGTGGAGGACTCCTACTCCAACAATATCTCCCACTTGTCTCGACAAGTTGTGTGCTACCGATTCTCTTGTCTCTTTTGTGTCACATCCTCCCACTCATTGCAAGGTGTCTTACAGGTCGCACTTGCAATTGAAAATTATAAATAGAGTGGTTTTCTCGATCTGGGAGAGTAACTGTCTGACCGGAAAATCTACCAGAGATTTTTCCGAGCGTGGCCACGCATTTCCAGTTACTACTCCTCGAGTGGCCCGAAGATGTTAATACCCAACGTGGGTGGACAATTCCTGTTGACCCATCTTACACTGTATGATGCAGATCACCATGACCCAGAAGATGTCCATCGGCCTCCTTTCACGGCACGACCTAGGACAAAAACCAAAGTCAATCGAAAACTACACCGACTCAGGTAAATGGTCGCCAGTCTAAAGAATCGACTCATAGGAATAAAATAGAAATCCCCGCCACGACCAGGCTTCAACAATTTTGATAAGGGACTCTATTATGGTCCCTGCCCGACAGAGTGTCTCCACAGTCTGTTTATGTAAACGACCAGTCATCTCCATGACCCCATGGTGCTGAACCAACCATCGATCGACTTACAATCTAGTCACTTCGAGACGTCACCTCAAATGAGTGACTATGGACAAAACACTAAGTTCATCCTGTTCACTTGAATTGGGTTCAAACTTTCTTTCAACCAATTCGGATAAACAAAGTATTAAAATTTAGTCACACTAAATAAATGAGTTTATAATGAAACTCTAACAATGAATGCGATTATCTAATATTTGGAAAAATTGATACGTTATCAATAATTTCATATCTCATAATCTCTAGCAATTCAGGTACATATTTCAATCCCATTGAAATGACATGACTATCATGTTCAGCCTGCAAAAGCATAGCTAATGGATTAGCAATACTTGCATCTCTCCCATCGTTCTAATCGCTATTTCTTTTTGTCTACGTAATCTCATATTACATAAAACTTTCTGAGTACGTGTCTAGGTTTGAATCTAGACTTAGGACTCTTGGCCTAAAGGTAGCTCCCACTGTTTTACCAGTATCATGGGATAGGATATACAACTATAGGAACTACTTCTAGTCCCTCCAATACTGTCGAATCCAAGCTACTTTCATATGCATCATCATATGATGCAATGTACTCCATTTCCGTTGTGAAATCTGCAATGATAAACTGCCTGGAACACTTCCAGCGGATATATGACATTTATATATGAAAATGTCACTCCTACTTGGAACCTTTCCAATAGTCTTTTCTGCTTGGAACTCTTCCAACAGATAAATCTTCTATAAAACACAACCAGCTCGTGATTTCAAATCACTTTGATCAGTTTGGAAACTGAAGTCTGTGTAACCCTTACACGCAACTCATTTTAAACTCCAAACACATGGAACATATCTTTTTAGTCCTTCGCAAGTACTAAGGATGTTCATTATGGCTATCAAGTGACTCTCACTTGGATTTGATTGCAAACGACTTGTCATGCTCAAAGCATGCGAAATGTCGGATTGAGTATACATCACAGCGTATATAATTGATCCCGCAGCGGAAGCAAAAGGAATCAATTATCATGTGTTCAACTTCCTTGAACTAGTCAAAGATCTTATCAATATAAGAATTTTGACTCAATGCTAATATCATTTTAGATTTATCTCCATAAATCCAGATATCTAAAAGATGTATTCTACTTCTCCAAAATCTTCCATCATCTAAAATGATCAATATGTCTCCACATATAAGACTGATGCACACCACATTACTCCCACTAAACTTCATGTATAAACATAACTCCTCGAGATATCGAGAAATATTTTGCAACATGATTGACACACTAATTCCAACTTTTTTGTGCTTACTTAAGACATACTCTTAAGCTTGCAAATTAACTTAGGATAATTAGGATCTACGAACCCACAGGTGAATATAAAATATACTACCTCTTCTAGAATCGTATTCAAGAAGGTGGTTCTTGAGATCCAGGTGACATCATACTATTATGATATGCTGTAATCGCTAAGTATATTCGAATGGATCAAAGAAATAAGGTTGGTGCAAAACTCTTTGCCTACCAATTTATCTTTTGAAACATTTTAATGTTCATCCATGCAAATTTCGATCTTAAAAATCAATTTATATTGAAGAGGTCGTACTTCTTCAAGTAAAATTTACCAGGTCACATACCTGATCATCATGCATGGAGTCCATTACGAATCACATGACTCTAAGCCATAGCAAGAAGTTAGGACTAGAAACAGTCTTTTATAAGTCACAGATTAGAATTCATCGCTATAAAGAAGTGATAGAATTCCACCTGACCTCTTATGTTCCTAAGAAACAACCACTGAACAAGCAATGAGGTTTGAACAAGCAATGAGGAAAACCTTTTCCGGACCATATGCTCAGTTTGTGGCTCTTAAAATATTTTCTCCCACTCTGTCTTATCAAGCAATAATCGTATTTTTATTGAAAGACAGCATCACGAGTCACAAACGCTTTATTCTCGTGGTCAATGTAGGATTATTGAGCACTTGTTTTATTCGGATAACTTATACTTTAGGTACGTTACCTATCCATATCGTATATGAAATAAAATCCGACTGTTTTAAATGTGCTTTGATATGGTGGGAAAAGAAATAGCAGACAAAAATATTAAGATCCCAAGGTTAGTCAAATGGCTCAATTTGACTTGACAAAGACAAAACCATATCGTATAAGGTTCTGTTTCTCTATGCAACAACACCTTATCTCATAAAGTGTGTTAGAGAAGTTAACTCGTCAAACTATTTCACAATACTTTTGGTGAAAATTAAAGTCAATACTTAGATATTTGTAGTTACGATTTACTCGTAAGTCCTTGTCTAATACTCTTGGTGATTAACTACTTCACATTAAAGCTCTTTGAACTTTTCAAAGATTTCTCATAGCACCTCATTAAGTAGAATCAAATATAATATCTACTTAAATCGTTGGTAAATAAAGTGAAATAGTCATAACCATCTCTGGTTGTGCTTGTTATTGGACCACACATATTCTTATGTAATATGGCCAATAACTCACTGGTTCGATTTCCTTTTCAATAAAAAAGGGCACGAATCATCTGTCCTTGAACACAAGATTCGCACACACCATAAGATTCAAAATCAAATGTTGTAGGGATACTAGTCAATACTAGTCTTTTAATGTGCTACACAATCCAGAATTAAGATTAGATTAGGGTCACCAATTTTGAGCCTTTACAATCTATATGACAAGTAATTACTAGTTTAGGTCAAGAATATAATTACCTTTGATTGGTATGGGATAACCATTGACCAAGTATAGGCATAAAAGGATACAACGCTTGTTCCATTCACAAAAGTGAAACACTTGTGTCGTAAACTAAAGTGGATACTATATTCTATATTTAGAGGTCATGTACATAATAACGTTTATTAAAGTATACCTTTAAATCCAAAACTAGATTGATCATATTATAACTTTTATATGTCTCTATAGAAATAAAACTACAATAGTTATATTTCCCTTGTAGGTCGACATTTAATCATGGTTACTCGTCGCACGAATCATTATTATATGTATTGAATACATTGATGAAACCATAATGGGTATCTAATACCCAAAAATTGCATTTAGCAAAATAAATGTCGATCATATAGATATTATGGGTGAAAATAGTACACCCAATTTCTAATTCTTTAGAAAACTTGGGGCAAATTCTTTTCTAGTGTCTTACACTGTAAAATAGAATCATCAAAAGTTGGGTTTGACACCTTGCTTGGGTTTTGACTTTACCATTCAAAATAGTATTGCCTTTTTCCTTTGCCTTGTGTCAACATCGTACCAACCTACTCTTGAACCTCGTTTTATTCTTAACAATTAAGAATATAAACATCCCTCTTACAGCTCCCACTCACTTTTATGAATCTCTACCTAGACAAGTAGATTAGAATTATAATGAAGATAACTCTTTATTTCATTCATGGTTTTACCTTCAAAA
>JAIUZE010019598.1:0-34083 GCA_022085475.1 Heliosperma pusillum
CAAATATCCAAAAGGGAGTGGAAAAGGATGACATGGGCGTGTGACTCATGCCAAAGTCGGGTTTCGGGTTTGTTTCGGGACTTAAGTTGACCCGGGAATAGTTAAATGACGTTCGGGTTAAAACCGTAAAAGTTATTCTAAATTCCAAATAAATTCAAAATAATTACATTAAATTTTCATAAATCCCAATAAATCTTAATAAAAATAAATTAAAAATATTATTTTTTTAAATAAAATTTCGGTCTTCAAATTACAAGGCGAGTCGGAAAAAGTCAACGAAAGTCAAAGTTGACTTGAAAAGTCAAGAAAAGTTAATGACAACTTAAAAGTCAAGAAAAGTCAATGACGACTTAAAAAGTCAAGAAAAGTCAAAGACGACTTAAAAGTCAAAAAAAGTCAAAGACGACTTAAAAGTCAAGAAAAGTCAAAGATGACTTAAAACGGGATTCTCATGAAATCTCTCAAAAATTCCAAATACGAACTCGGAATTTCAAAATTCAACTGGAAACAATAATTTCCACTTTAAAACTTAAACAGGCTGAAAAGTATCCGTAAGATATTTTACTAGAAAAATAGGGTACTTTTCGGGTTGTTACATAGAGATTAGAATCAACCTCCGGTCCTAGCAATATGGCCTAAATAAGAACAAATATCGAGATCAATATTCTCCTAATCGTTGCACCCAAGATGCTACGAGAAATGCCTTTTTCTTGTGCTAGAATGAATACAAAAGTTACTATTAATATTTTGTGAGAAGTAATGATAAGAAATGTAGAAAAAGAGATGATAAAAATCTGAAAATTTTTTTTCTTCTCCTCTCCCTTTAACCGTCCAAGTCAAGTGGAGAAAAGAGAGGAGATATTCCCTCTTTTTTCTCTACTTGTTTTTAGGTTGTTAGCCTTTTCATTTTAATGTATAAAATGTGTATGTATCATTATTTTCATTTATGTTGTCACATATTAATAAGTCCATACAACATCTTGTAGTCAATTTATTAATACCGGTCTGACATCATTTATTATGACAATATCGTATAATATATACGTCAACTATAAATATCGTATATTTATAATTTGCTAATTAAATATAACAGTTTATATTTAACTACGAATTAACATTTAATTCGTTTATGCTTACATTATTTAATCGTATTAAATAATTACATTATATACATCAATTAGATATAACAGTTTATATTCAATTACGAATTAACATTTAATTCGTCTCAGCTCGTATAATTTAATCTTATTAAATAATCGTATCATCATTACATTGACTAACCTTTTAGTCATATACATCGACTAACGTTTTAGTCATATAAGTCATCAATATGATTATATTTTTCATATAATCATATCTCTCAAACACATCCTTTAGGTGTGACATTTAGGGACCAATTGATCACCGCCATTAAAATGACAATAACGTCAAACTTCTAGCAAGCCAACCGTTATCGATAAACGTTAATCAACTGATAAGAATACTAAGTATACCCTGTGAACCTGTAAGAGATTTATACACGTTATCACAAAACTGTGGAGGACACTAGCTCCAACATGATGGCCTAAGCTACATGAAAATGCCTAGACCTTTAAACAATCCTTTGCTTAGGGGGCCAAAACCGGAAAATTTCTTTTGTCCTATGGAAAAAAGTTTGAGGACGAGTAGTAGTGAGGCGGCGGAAGAGGAAGTGCCCTTGCTGCAAAGGAGGCAAAGGAGGCAAAGGAGAGAGCAAGGTGAGGGGAGTGAGCAAGTTAAAGAGGAGAGGGAGATCCTCACAATTGAGGCGGGATCTTTCCAAAACCCACCTTTTACACAACAACAACAACAACAACCACCACCATACCTTACCAATCATCTTACCATAGCCACCAAGACACCGACACCCCAATGTATGAGGCGGAGACTCATGCTAGCACACCAATGGAGCCATGGCAACAACAAATGACATTATACTTTGCTAGCACAAACGATGTCCTCAAGCACATAAGTGGACGGGTGGACGACTCTCATAGTTGGCAACAAACCCAAGGGGGTAGGCTTGAGTCTTTAGAGGATTGTCACAATGTGGTGGAGGCAAGGGAGAGGTTGAGATAGGAGGCCGAGAGGGCCCAACAAGCGGAGTGGAGGAGGATGTTGGAGCGGCAAGAGGAAGACCGTCTTTGGCAAACACAACAAAACCAAAGGTGGAAAGAACAAAATGACATGTGGGTGGCACAAAATGATTGGAGGGAGCAAGCCACAAACCATTTCCAAGCTCAAAATGAGCGCCACCACACCTACCTTCACGATTCATATGAAGATGCGGTGGCACAAGAGGATGTGTATGGTTTGGCTAGCTCAATTTTCGGCATGACCATCCAACAAAACCCCGGCTACCCCACTCCTTACACACAAGAAGCCCTTGATGAAGGCCTAGAGAGGAGGAGAAGAGTTAGAGAATAAAGAGAGAGGAGGAGAAACCGAGGAGGTGCCTCGGGTTCTTCTCATTTTAACAATTGATGAAGCATCCCACCCTTTCCCCTACAATGAGGACATTGTAAGTGTGGGGGAGAGGATTGTATATACTTTGTTTTGTTTTGATGCATTCTTTAGCGTTTATTTTGAAAAAAAAAATGAAAAGAAAAAAAACGAAAAAAAATTGAAAATCCTGGCTAGGTGAAAACCCAGAAGGGTGGGCACCTAGGCAAAATTTGGGAAGGTGGCTGAGGACCGAATGAAAACCCAAAAGGGCGTTCCGGGCAAAATGAAAAATCGAGTTGCGAACCACCAATGAGAGGAAAAGAAAAGCTAAGGTGAAAACCCGAAAGGGCACCTTAGGCAAAATGAGGGATTTTCAAGAAAAAAAAATAGGAAAAAGATAAGGAAAAAAAAATTTGAGCAAAATACTTCCGATGAAGAGGATTTTTGGAGGGAAAAGAAGGGAGAAATAAGGAGGAATTTGGAAGGAGGCTAGCTTAGGATTTTTTTTATATTTCTTTGAGTCACACAATATTGGTTCCAAATCGGTGGATTTCTTTTGTGGGTTGCTTGGTTGTGCAATTTGTGTAGTTTGGGGCCAACCAAGTGACCATGCTTTACATTGGTGGAGTGATAAGGGGGCGATATAAGTAGTTGTGAGATTGATAGAAGTTCTTCTCGGTCACTTTGCTTCTACCTTGGGATAAGGTGAGAGTGACAATTACCATCTCGGAGTATAAGGAGGGAGGATGTGTGGATGAGTCGGAGTTGGTGGTGTGTCGAGTCTTGTATTGAGGGAGTTATAAGTAGGAAGTAGTAAGGGAAGAGTGTGTCACAACAACTTTGAGTCATTTTCTTTTAATAGGTGGTTGTGTTTTGAGGGAGATATAAGAAGGTAGTGGTGAGGGAAGAGAGGTCATTACCTTCACATGCTATGTTTGGACTCGTGGTTGTCATGCTAATCTCGAGTTTTACTCGGGACGAGTAAAAGTCCAAGTGTGGGGGTATTTGACAACACCAAAATGTGTCATGTTTAGTAGTGTTTATTAGGTCCGTTTAATGTACTTTTTACGGGTCGTTAGCATCGTTTTATGCTAACCTTAGTCCTTGTAGTTATGTTGTTATTTGGTATTTTTAAGTCAAGTTTTAGAGTCAAGCTCGGAAGTCAACTAGAGTCAAAGTCAAACCCGAGACCCGTGACCAAACCCGACAATTGGAGTGGGCTAGGAGCAAATTATCAATGCAAGAAAAACAAGTCCAAAGGGTCAATGGAAGTCAAGGTAAGACTAGCATTCAAAGGGGTCAACGAAAGTCAAGGCGAGCAACCAAGAGTAAAAACTAGCAGACTAAAACGCTGCCAGCGTCCTGGCCTGGGACACGTGTTTCTTCATTTTCCGTCTTGTCATTTTGAGGCCCATTTCTCGAAGGCCCTAGGTTTCTGAAGCAAGGGTATAAAAGAACCAGATTTTAGAGAGAGAAATATTCCATAATTTCCATGAACATTACACAACAAAGCACAAAACACATTGGAATTCTCTCATTTTTGGTTCTTCATTCTGGCTTGTAACTTTGAGTTGAACTTTATTATTTGAGTTGTAATTCTTGATTATGGGTAGCTAATCTTCTATTTCTTAATGTAATTGGAACAAGTTTTCCTCTTTTAGCATTGTAAGACTCTTTGAATCTCTTCTTCTTTAGTTAATACCATTTTCTCATGTTTATTTTCCATTATTGAATGAATTATTGTTGAGACTAACCATCTTAGCAAGTTGTTTGTTTAATTAGTGCTTTGTCTAGATAATTTTGGTTAATTTGTCTTGATATTGTTGAAGCAACCTTGAAAGTTTGCAACTTTGGTTTAAAGTTGGAATCTTTTGAGTGAGATTTGGTTTATTGTGTGGTTAGAACATGGTTTAGTGTTTTATTACATGATTCTAGCTTGTTTCTTTGGTTTTGTTCATAAAGCTTGCATCTTTGATTTGGGCTCATGTTTTAGTGGGTGTAAATTGGGTTGTAAAGGGTCATCCTTGGTTGAGTTAATCCTTGTTGACCAATTTCTTAGAAACTTGTATTAGATAACTAGAGAAGAGAGGAAAGGATGAGTTTTTACTTTGCTAATTGTTGGGAACTTGGGAAAATTACACTAAGTTAGTTTCTTTATATTTGAATATTTGAATCTTAAGTACTAGTTGGTTATTTTAGACTTGTTAATCAATTTCTCAAATCAAACTTTCTCCATATGTGTTATCCTACATGTTTTTGTCATTATTAATCTCATAGTCTGTAATTAATTTAAGTTTGTGTCTTAATTAGTGTCTTAATTAGTGATTAGAGTAATTAGTTAGTAATTAGTTTTGTTAATTGGTTTTTAGCTAGAGCTGATCAAATGGCCCAGGCCTTGAATTTTGGCCCGAAAATCCCACGGCCCGAAGCCCATGGGCCGAATCAAATAATTGGGCTGGGTTTGGGCCGACCTCAAGGCCTGAATTTTGGCCCGGCCCGACCCGAACATATCCAAAATTTAATAGATTTAATAAACCAACTGGCATCTACGGAGGAGTAGTAATCTATTTACCTGTATTATTATGACAAGCCTAAAATTTGAGCCTAAAGAACAAATATCAATTCACAGTAGAACTGCACAACACCGTAATGAGCATAATACTAAAGGTCGGAAGTACATTAGGAGTTTTGTAATGCTGAAAATTGTGCACTTAATTAATCATAGGTCTGTCCCTTTTGTCTTCTTCTCATCTCTAACTTCAAATAAATAATTTCTTGAGACGAGGGAAAAAATGTTATTTGTTTAAATTAGTAATTTCTAAATAGTATTATACATGCACATTTCACTAGTTTTTCATGTTACGTTACGTTCATTTGTTGAAAACTTGTCGTAACAATACTACGTACATGTTTCACTAATGCATTTGTTAAGCTACGTTCCTACTGCTTACATTGACAATACTCATCAAATCACATAATTTAGTATTAAAATTTTTTATGACAGAGTACCTAGTTATATAATGAGATTTCTAAAGTCATTTGAATAATGAATATTATAAACCCGAATTGGCCCGAATTGGCCTGAAGCCCGCTTTAAGCCCGCATGGGCCGGGCTTGGGCCAATAAAATTGGCCCACACATATGGCCCGACCCGACCCGACCCGCACTCTTGGGCTTAATTTTATGCGACGACCCGGCCCAAACCCGACCCGACCCGGCCCATGATCACCTCTATTTTTAGCAAGAGTCTAGATTAGTTAATTTAGTTAATCCCGCCTTCTCTTGGGTTCAACCCTATTCTTACCATTTACTACCTTTATTTAAGATAGTTTGTGTTTTTTTAGGAGATATAAATTGTTATTTCACCATAGCTAATTAGCGGAATTAACGACACGTGAAATAAGCACGTCAGCGTCCTTATCAAAATGTCTCTCAGAATGGTCCTACCATCAATTGTCCAGTTGCTAACACCAATGTCGTCACCTCAATTGATGGCGAAAATACATCTACAGACCATCTACTGAAACAACTGCAAAAGGCAATGGCTGATCCTTCAGTCTGTCAGTTAGTTGCGAGTTCATTTCCCCATCGCCAAGATTTATTACAAGCATTGGCAAAGTTGAATATAGCGCATGATTCTACACCTGATGACGTAGTCAACTTGGTCCTTCAAGACTCAAATAAGCTAAGTAACCCATTTACTATTTCAGATGAGGATTTGCCTCCTTTCGGTGCCAGTCACAATATCGCTCTGTATATTACAATCACATGCCTAAAGAAGAATGTACCAATGATTTTGGTAGATGATGGCTCCGCAGTCAACGTCATACCACTAAAAACAGCACGTAAATTGGGAATGAAATAATCAGATTGAGTTCCTACCAACCAAGGTGTTCGAGCATATGATGGAACACGACGTAAGGTAATAAGGCTAGTCAACCTCACTATAGCCACTAGGCCAATTGAGCAAAAGGTTAACTTCCAGATTGTGGACATCGAAGCATCTTTTATTATACTTCTAGGAAGGCCTTTGATTCACGCTTCTAAAGCGGTAACATCCACCTTGCACCAGAAGAACAAAATTCCTCTTGATGGCAAAGTAGTGACTGTCACTTTATCATCTATCAAGGCCGTAATAGAGAAGATGTACAGCAACCAAGTAGTCACAGATCCAGTATATGAGCTTGGAGGATTTCAAAGCATAAATCTCGTAGAGAGTGAATTGGCACCTCTATACTAAAAGTCCATAGACCCTAATTAGACTCCTCTAATTAGTTACTAAATTACTTGTTAATTTAGTGTTTAATTATCTATGTAACATGCATGCAAATATCAAGACATTATGTAAAAGAAGAAATTTCCTCACATTGAAATGGAAATAATTGGGCACAATAAGAACTCCTTCTTATTGTTCTTGAGCTATAATAAAGGATGATCCAAGATGAAACCAAATAGAAGACCTCCTCTTAGTTGCACCAATATGAAACCAAATAATCTAAACTTATTATTAACTAGATAATAAGATAGATCTTATACTACTAATATTAGAATATATTACTACTCTAGTATTACTTAGTAAATATTTTTATGAGAATTTAGAGAAAGGTGAGGTTTTTAGAGAGATGTAGAAGAAATAAGCAAGGATGAATTTAAGAAGAAAAATGAACAATAATTGGCTTTATAAAGGCACTATGGGCGGCCCCTACATGCATCAAGTAGGTGATATTCTTATTTTTTTGGCATGCAATGTGGTGGAGTATAGTGTTAATTGAAATGATTTTGGTATACTATTCATGTCATTATCACTTTGTGACTTGTGAGTATGAACAAGAACAACCATCATCACCCTGCACTACTACCATAACCGGCCACATGTGGCTCATTATGGTCTATTTTGATTTTTAATATTTGTCCCACACATACTTATTAATCATATGTTTAATTATCTTATATAATTAATTGTTAATTTGATCATATAAAAATTATATGACACAAATTAATAAACAATATGTACTTAACATTTCAGTGATATTTTACCATTATATCAATATATAATGGGTCCCACAATGCATAGTTAATTTATTTTACAACTGCTTGTAAATATAATTAACTAATTACCTCTACCTCAACATATATGTAAAACCTCAACTAATTTAGTAAATTAACGATTAATTACAAAGTTAGATCTTATTTAATCATATTAAAATAAGATATAAATATATTAGTAAATTATTACATAATTGAAAAATAAACTTAATTGAATTTTAGTTCATAACTCAATTTCTAACAATTAACTCTCGAACATATGAAATATATGTAATGAACTAATTAACTGTATCATATACAAATAATTAGTTACTATTTGGGTTTCATCCTATAGGTGTGACCGAAAGGGGTCAAATGATCAGCGCCGTCATACGACAATAACGTCAAACTCTAGTCAGCCAACCGTTATTGATTTACGTTAATCAACTGACTAATCATATATATATATAGTCAATAAATATCCCAATTATATTCCTTAATGAGATTTATTATGTGGCGCACTATTGTGGAGGACACCTACTCCAACATATACTTCGACCCATACTCCAACTTAGTGGTCAACCACATACTCAAATCCCATGGATACTTCCCAGGAATGCCATTGAACCCCATCAGGAAGAGTACCTTTGTACCTTACAAATAGGGGAATTCCGGAAAGATAACATTAGGATTGGGATACAAACCCACGAAGGAACAAACCCTAGAAATGCTTACTCAAGTCCAAAATCGTAAAAGTAGAGGAATCCAGATGCAACCTTATCTCCCTACTCTAAATGGATACTTTTTTAGGGAGGGGAGTCAAGAGTACTTTCACGGGTTTCCCGAACCATGGCACTATAAGGGAATACAATTTAGCTGGAATCGAGGTCTTCCACGATTGATATTTTATCCCCTCCGAAACGGTTCCTACCGTCAAAACCTGTCAAACACCTTATTTAGACGAGCAAGTCGTTAGTCTTCTATTTGGGGAGGATCGATTCGTCATAGCTGGACAGGATGAGATCATTACCATGAAACTTCAGAATGATCATTTCAACCCTACAACATTGATCACAGACGATGGCTCAAGTGAACAAAAAGGATGGAGAAAGTCGATCAAGTGGACCAAAAATCAAGGAAAGCTCTTCAAGGTCACTACAAGAGAAGGAGATATGTTCAAAGGAGAACCAGGAGACAATAAATTCGAGTCAGAGTGGGAGTCAGAGTATGAGTCTAGCGAAGTTATTAGAGAGTCTCCTCATGTGATCACCCCCATCCCTTTATTCCTCCTAGCGTAGCATCAAATAATAACAATAGCTTCAGGAATGTCCCCACAGCTGTCCCTTTACCGCCACTGACTACCGAACAGATGGCCTCTTTGTTTCAGCTATTTTCAAAATTTAATATGAATAAATCGGATTCTGCTTACTCCTTGTGTTTTTCTGAATGCAATTCAATTTACGATGATAATGAGGATGATCCTGACCCAGGCTCAATCGAATTACCTCCATATATAATTAAAGAAATACTACAGGAAGTGGAAGGGCAACGGTCATAGAAAATAGCGAACCCATCGACGTAGGAACCGAAGAACCCCGAGAGCTTAAATATGGCCGACTTTAAACCCAACTAAAAGGGCCAGTTTCGTCGACCTCCTACACGACTTCAAAATTTTTTTTCTTTGTCCTATAAGGACATGCTAGGGATCGACAGAGATATTGCAGAACACCGAATTCTAATCAAACCAGGTTTCAAACCTATAAAGCAGAAGCTTCGTCGAATGAGGACCGGATGGGCTCTTAAGGTCAAAGAAGAAGTCGATAAGCAATTCAAAGCCGGGTTCATCAAAGTTTCCGAGTACTCTGACTGGGTGGCTAACATAGTCCTTGTACCTAAAAAGGTTGGACGAATCCGGGTTTGTGTTGATTTTAGAGACTTGAACAAAGCAAGTCCCAAGGACGTTTTCCCCTTACCAGAAATCGACATATTAGGGCACATATCCTTCATAGATGGGTATGCCGGGTATAATCATATCAAAATAGCCAAAGACTATATGCATAAGACAGCTTTCGTCACTCAATGGGGCACATATTGCTACACAGTTATGCCATTTGGGCTAATTAAAGTCGGAGTTACATATCAACGTACCGCGACTACGTTGTTACATGATATGATGAATAAGGAAGTAAAGGTGTACGTAGATGATATGATTTTCAAGTCCAAGGACAGAAATGGACACATCGATAACCTTCGCAAGTTCTTCCTCAAATTGCGATAGTACAACATGAGACTCAATCCTCATAAATGTGCATTTGGAGTAACATCAAGCAAACTTTTGGGATATGTCGTCACCCAGAGGGGAATAGAAATTTATCCATCCAATATCAAAGCTTTAATCAAAATGCCACAGTCCCAAACAGAGAAGGAGGTCAGAGGATTCCTGGGCAAGGTAATATATGAGCCGGTTCATATCGAAACTCACTATGATCTGCGAACCTATTTTCAAAAAGCTAAAGAAATTAGATCATATCATATGGGATGACGATAGCCAAAAAGCATTTGACAGGATTAAGTAGATATTGGCTAAACCACCAGTGTTAATGCCTCCTCAAAGAAATCAACCTCTTGGTTTATATCTCACAATCACAGAAACTGCCATGGGGGCTATGCTTGCACAGACCGTTGGAAAAGAAGAAAAAGTTAGCTACTACCTCAGTAAGAAGTTCTTAGAATGTGAGTGTAAATACACACCTCTCGAGAAGACATGCCTCGCTCTTGTGTGGGCAACAAAGAAGCTACGCCACTACATGCTTAGCTACTCCGTCAAGCTGTACTGACTGTACTCTAAAATGGACCCCGTCAAATACCTTTTCGAGAAACCAATTCTCAACTGACGTTTGGCAAGATGGACCTTAATGCTCTCAGAGTTCGATCTCAAGTATGTACCTTTGAAGGTCTTAAAGGGACGCGCCATTGATGAGTTTTCGCGGATAATCCTATCAACGATGCCCAAGCATTAGACATGTGGTCATTTCCAGACGAGTACATACTACATACTTGTGTAGACTTCTTGGACCTTTATTTTGATGGCGCATCAAATTTAAGAGGATTTGGAGTGGGAGTATTGCTCATTTCTCCTGAAGGTGAGCATACACCACTATCTGTCAACTCGACTTCGAGGTGACAAATAACGCAGCAGAATATGAAGCTTGCCTCATCGGCCTACAAGCAACAGTCAGATTAGGCATTAAGAATCTTCGAGTTCATGGAGACTCCTCCTTGATCATTAACCAAGTTACAGGATCATGGAAAATTCAAAGTGAAAGTCTAGCACCCTATCAGGATAGGATAGATCAGGTTGTTCAATTCTTTGATCAAGTCACTTATCTACATCTACCTCGCGAAGAGAATCAATTGGCAGACGCTCTTGAAAAACTTGTAGCCTTGATCAATATGCCAGACAACATGATCGAAATGCCTTTATGTATCGAACAGTGGTCAGAACCAGCCTATGTGTACCAGCTTACGGATGAAGAAGAAAGCCCGGAGGAACCCTGGTTCGAAACCATTCTAAATTTCAAAATCAATGGTACATACCCACCAGAAGTAGAAAATAGAGGACAACGCGACATACGCCTTCTAGCCTCTCAATACTTCCTCATGCAAGGAGAGTTGTACAAAAGAACACCTCTTGGTGTCATTTTGCGTTGCCTTGATCGTTCGCAAGCACAAAAGGTAATGGAAGAAGTTCATAATGGAGAATGTGGTCCCCACATGAGCGGACCCATGATGGCAAATAAAATTACGCGTCTAGGATATTACTGGACGATTATAAAGTTAGATTGTATTAAGTACGTCAGACACTGCCATAATTGCCAAATCTTCGGGAACGTCTAGCATGTTTCTCCCTCGATGCTTTACACCATGACCTCTCCGTGGCCTTTTTCTGCTTGGCGAAACGACATAATTGGAAAGATCACCCTAGCCGGAATCGGAGGTCACTATTTTATTCTGGTAGCTATCGATTATTTCACTAAATGGGTCGAGGCAGCATCCTACAATAGTCTCAACGCTAACAATTTGGCAAAGTTCATAAAAGCCAACATCATCTATCGATATGGTTGTCCTAATGAAATCATCAGTGATAATGGATCACATTTCCATGCTGAGACCGAGCAATTGCTAGCCAAATCTAAAATCAAGCATTATCATTCCTCGTCTTACAGACCTCAGATTAATGCCGCGGTAGAGGCAGCTAACAAGAATGTCGTTACAATCCTCCAGAAAATGATCAACAATTATCGCGATTAGCCAAGCAAAATACCATTCGCGTTATGGGGCTATCGCACCTCAGTTAGGACACCCACTGGGCCACTCCTTTCTATTTGACTTACAGAATGGAAGTTGTACAACCAGTAGAACTGGAAATCCCATCTCTACTTATTCTTTTGAAAAGTCAAATTACGGAAGCTGATTGGAAGAAATATAGATATGATGAACTTGTCCTCTTGGACGAGCGAAGACTCTGTGCATTACATAATGTACAGACATATCAGGCACTTATCAAACGAGCCTTTAATAAACGGGTTAAGTCCAGGAACATCAAAGAAAGGGATTTGGTGCTCAAATAAGTCATAGCTCTCCTACCTGTTGATCCATGAGGAAAATTCAAACCTTTCTTAGTCAAATCCATACTCTCAAGGGGTGCGGTTAGAATCACAAACATAGATGGGAACGAGTTCGCTAACCCTAAAAACCTAGACCAATTGAAGCGGTACTACCGTTAGCATAGGTCAAACGAAAAACACAAACGCACCTCGCGTAACCCACGTGCCGCTCATGCGTCACGAAATAAAACCGGCCCCTGGCCAGTTAAAAATTAATGTCACTATGCTCTTGCATTTTGACATTTGGATATCCCGATGTCATCAAATAAACTGAATTGTACTTCTTTCAGGAGTAAGTAAAAGCACATGCTACCTTTTTTCTATGTTCATTACAAGTTCTTGCTTCGAACGATTACTCTTTTATATTTTTTCGAACTACGCGCAGGGTTTAATTTCATTTTTTATGAATACGTAGGCAATCCTTCACAGGATTCAACCTGTCGTTGTTTTAAATGTAAATAGAAGGACATCTGCGTTTGCATTTGAAATTCGATAAGAATAATAAATGAAAATCTCATCAGTTTTTTAACTAACTTCACCGTTTATTCATTATTCCATTAACAATAATAATACGCTACATACATAAAATAAATGCTGAAATAAAAACTAGGCTAGGATTCTAAAACCCCGCCATTTATTACATCTTAAATAATAATAAATAATATAACATGACTAAAGCTATTCTTCCATCTTTCCTTTGCCTTTGTCACCTTTGTCATTCTTCTTGTCTCGGCCACGAGCCGGGCGCTAGGAGTGTTCAGAAATAACCGAACTGGAAAAACCGAATCGAAAACACCGTTAACCGCACATTTTTTTGGTTCAATTAACCGAACCGTAAAATAAATTTGGTTCGGTTAACCGAACCGATTTTTACACTCTAAAACCAGTTTGGTTTCGGTTACCATTAATAAACGTTCGGTTAACCGGTTCGAACAGGAATTTATAAGACAAAAAAAAAACATTAACTCAAATTAAAAGAAACCCTAAGTCCCTATACATTCATTCATTCAGTTACTTTACTCCGCCTCCCTCCTCCAAAATCTTTCACTCCGCCTCCCTCCCTCACTTCTTCACTATTCATCATATCCGCCTCTCTTTCAGTCTTTCACTCCGCCTTCTTCCTGCTTTTCCTTGTCGTGCGTCGTCCGTCGTGTGTTGTGCGTCGTGCGTCGTCCGTCTGTTGTTCGGCTCATCTTCCTTCTCTGCCATGCGCCGTGCGTCGTAGGCCATGTGTCGTTTGTCGTGCATCGCTGTGCATTGTCTGCCGTGCGTCGTCGTGCGTCGTCCAAATATGTCTCTTCCCTTAGGTACTCTTTGTCTCATCCTCCTTTTCTTTTTAATTGTCTAAATGTGTTATTTACTACAAGGCTAAGTTTAAATCTCATATAAAATTACTTCAGTACAAATTACATTATCAATGACTCAGATGGAATTTTGATTGCATTATAGTTGAGGTAACTAAAACGGGACAGCCTTAACCATTATGTCACCAAGTGGAATTCATAATAAATCCATTTATATAGAAATCTTAATTTGTCTGTTCATAGTAAAAAATTCATCATATTAGTCTATTAGTTGTTGACATTGTTGGTAAAAACTCAAATTTGTTTGATGTTTGATTGTTTGGTTTAATTTGTTACAGGTTTGTATGATTAATTTTTTTTCACAAATTCTAGAATGCGACGGTCTCAGAATTTGAGACCGTCTTACACAATAATTGTTGAAATTACACAATAATTAACTCAAATCTGATTAATTTTTTAATTTGAAACTCACAAAGAATTACTGAAGAGGAGAATAATTTTAGTTTTACGTGTTTTAGTTTGGTTTGTGTTGATTCTACTTTGAGCTGTACACAATTACTTCCTGCATACACGCTGACTACTTGTTTGTAAACGTCCCTGCAAAAAACATACCAATGGTCTTGTGTTATGATCTTTGATTTGTCGAATTTGTCAACCTCTTTTATCAGCATAGTAGTGAATTTTAATCATCGTCTTAAACTCAGGTGTGTTATGGCGAGTTTCATGAACGATAACATTCAAAGTGAAGAAAGTGTAGAAAGTGAAGAAAGTGAGTCGGTGGTTGTAGTAGAGAGTTCTCAGCGGAAAAGAAAGAGACATGGGAAAGAGAAAGTCGATGTAAGTGATACTGATAATGGTAAAAGATCTAAATACCATGCGCATTTTGTGAAATATAAAATAAAAGATAAAAAGCAATGCAAGTATTGTAGACGTCTTATAAAATATGTGTCGGGTAATGGCACAAGTGCCTTAAAAAATCACTTAGAAAGATGCAAATTGTATCCTGCCAATCTTGATAAACAACAAAAATTGATCGATTTTGAGAGTCAAACAATTATAAACGAAAATGGCACTACTGAGGTTGTTAGTGTACCGAGGTTGTGGCAACATGATCAAAACTTTAGTAGAAAAGAGTGTGCGGCTATGCTAATTATTGATGAATTTCCTTTTTTCTCATGTTGAGGGTGAGGGTTTTCGTCGCTTGTGTAAAGCATTACAACCAGAATTTATTCCTCCTTCTCGTGCTACTGCGACAAGAGATTGTTATGGTCTTTATATTGATGAGAGGGTGAAGTTGAAAGAGTTTTTTGGCAAACTAACTTCTAGGGTGTGTCTTACCACTGATACTTAGACGTCTGGTCAAAACTTGAGTTACATGTGCTTAACAGCTCACTTTATAGATGATAGTTGGACTTTGCATAAACGAATCATCAATTTTTGTCAAGTTGCTGGCCATTCTGGTGAAATTCTTGGTAGGACTATTGAACAATGTCTTCTTGTATGGAATTTGAAAAGAATCTTGACATGTACGGTAGACAATGCTAGTGCAAATGATGTGGCGGTTCAATATTTGAAAAGAAGAGTAAACTTTTGGAAAGGAAGTGTCTTGGATGGAAAGTACATGCATATGAGGTGTGCGGCACATATGTTGAACTTAATTGTTAAAGATGGTCTTAAATATCTTCATACTTCCATTTTAAAAGTTTGTGCTGCTGTGAGATTTGCTAGGTCTTCACCCGCTAGAGCCAAATGTTTCAAAGATAGCATAAAAGAAGTTAACATAAAATGTAAGGGTCTTGTGTCCTTGGATGTTGAAACTCGATGGAATTCCACCTTTTTGATGTTACAAAGTGCTTTGAAATTCAAAGAGGCTTTTGCTAATTTGAGTAGCAAAGGTGGTGCTTATATAAGGCATTTGAATAAACAACTTGGTGTGCCAAATGATAGTGATTGGAATGCAGTAGAGACTTTCTTACCCTTCCTTGAAATATTTTATGATGCCACTTTAAAAGTTTCCGGTAGCCTTCGTGTCACTAGCAATTTTTTTATACCTCATATTGTTGGTGTTGGGAGTCTTATTTCTTCTCGTTGTGAGTATGAGAATGAACATATAAGAAATATGGCTTTTAAGATGAAAGAAAAATATGACAAGTATTGGCGGAATACTGAAAATATAAACATTTTATTATACATTGCCATTATACTTGATCCAAGATATAAATGGAATTTTGTGGAGTGGACAATCAAAGATACCTTTGATGAAGATAGTGCTAATGTGTTAATTGTGACACTAAAGAAATATCTCAAGTCATTGTTTGAAGCTTATGACACATCCTCTTCCCTTTCATCAAGGGGAAATGATAATTCTAATTCTACAAGTAGTTCTCCACTTTCCATGAGTCGTGAAAAAGAAGGTGGAATGAAACTAGATGGACAACAACTTCTCATGGATAGGTATAGGAGGGATCAAGGAACCTCACTTGTTTCGGAGAGGAAAACCGAGCTAGATAAGTATTTAAGTGATACCTTGGAGCAACATGATGTTAAGTTTGATTTGTTGGGTTGGTGGAAAGATAGCTCAATAAGAAGATATCCTACTCTTGCTAAGTTAGCAAAAGATGTACTTTCTATGCCAATATCAACCGTTGCTTCTGAATCCGCCTTTAGTACCGGAGGTCGGGTCTTAGATTCTTTTAGAACATCTTTAACTCCAAGGATTGTTGAAGCTTTGATTTGTTGTCAAGATTGGATTCGTAAGTCTCAAGATCCTCTTATATTAGAGGAACGTTTAGCGGACTTGGAGGCTATTGAAGAGAGTAAGTAATTCTTTAACATATTTTTGTTGTTATCATTCTTTATTTTTAATATAATATAATTTTGATACATACATTTTCATACTTTTGTGTTTCCTTGTTAACTACATATTTGGAAGAAATAACGGTCAACCAACCCGAAGTCGTGATTGATGAGTCCTTGGTGGTATCCATTGATGATGAAGATTTTCAATTTGGAGTTATGGATGAAACAAGGAACTAATGGAGTATTGAAGTGTAATTTGGACTTTTTATTATTTGTAATTTGGAAACTTGGACTTTTGTTTATTTTAGACAACATTTTGTGATGTATTATTACTAATTAAGACATTTATTATGCTTTGGACATTTGTTTATGCAAGAATTTGAAAATTTTAGTGTTACATCAATTGTTCACTTTTAACTTTTAAGTTTCAGCATTGGAAGGCTCTAGTGTTACATACTTGCAGCAATTGTTCAGCGTATGAAAAAAAAGCTTAAAATAAATTTAAGCTGGTTCGGTTAACCGGCTAAGCGAACCGTTCGAATCGGTTAACCGAACCGAAATTAACCGGTTAAAATCGGTTCGGTTTTTTAGTGAACCGGTTGAGCGGTTAACCGAACCGGTTTTGAACACCCCTACCGGGCACTCTTGTGCTATCTCGGACCTAATCACCAAAGGTCTTTCTCGCGGTCTAGCCTTACCATTCCTATCTACCACCTTCCTCACGGCATGAGTTGTCTTCGGTTTCTTCGCTGGACGAACAACCAGGAATCCGGCTACAGTCGCCTCAAGAGCGGCAATCTCAGCATCCCTGGCCTCAAGCTCCCTCAACAGACGAGTTGTCTCCTCATGGGACTCTGCGACCTCTCGCTCCAAATCTCTCTATAAAGAAAGACCTCATTTCAATCAGTTCATTTCAAAATACAAAAAGATACAATAAGATGAAAGGGAATGAGAGGTTCATACATGTTGATCCCGGCCACCTAAGAGTGCCTCGATGGCC
The DNA here is from genome assembly GCA_022085475.1 of Heliosperma pusillum. Lineage (NCBI taxonomy): Eukaryota > Viridiplantae > Streptophyta > Magnoliopsida > Caryophyllales > Caryophyllaceae > Heliosperma > Heliosperma pusillum. The sequence goes on from JAIUZE010019598.1 coordinate 17,259, forward strand.
GTAGCCTGCAACCGGTTGGCCACCCTCCACAATGCCACGTGCTGAGATGATGCCACCTATATCTAAATAAGGGTCAAATCAAATGCACTCCTATGCAATGAAAATAGTGAAGATAGCCAATGTTAGGGCTTACCCTCCTCACTAGATGCTGCCACTCCTCTAAGCCAGCGTCGGTCACCGCCTCGCTAAAATCGCGGAGCTCCAAAATCGTCATGAAACCGGTAGCATCACTGTACACCAGCACCTCGGGATAATCAAGGGGCTCGACGCCTGACACCTCGATCTCCTGCAATGATCAAATGGCTCCTTAATTGACAATCAGTCGTCATTTCTCAAATCAGTTCAAAGAAAACAAAAACAAGCAATGCTTACCACTATCGTCCAGTACGTTAGCCTCCGGTGAACGAATCCGAAATACTCCTCACCAGGAAGAAGGAGGGCGTCCTCACTCGCGCCAGCTAAATATGCCTCTCTCAGCGTCAGAAGGCTCCCTAAATATAGACCCTAGAGGATCGATTGGGACCGTGAAGATGTCACGAGAGCACTATCGAGACAAACGCTTGCCCAGGTACCACACAGGTCCCATAGGCGTCCTCAGCAACAACCGACTCGAGCTTCTAGGATGTAAGACCTCGGCCACAAAAGCCGAAGCATCCGCGTAGTCCTCCCAAGGTCTCGAAACCCACTAAATGAAGAAACAAAAGGGTTATTCCTATGATCATTTCCAAATAAAAGACAGAAAGGAAAGAATCAGAGGTACTTACGTGCTCTAACTGCAGGGCGTTCACGCCCCTCTAACAAACATCATAGGAAGAACCCTAGCTCTTCCTACGACATACCACCCAGTTCCTCACGGCTGGGTACACTCTCGGCTCCGGCTCTGTCCTCTTGGGCGTGAAGAACGGAAAGTAGGAATATACCCACGCCTGCAAACGAAATATTGATCTTTCAATAACGAAATTATGAAATATTGATCTTTCAATCAATGCAAAATGATTTATCTATCCTTTAATCAATGCAAAAAGGTAGGTTCATACATCCAACAAAAGCCCAGGACCAACAGTAGCGGAAGAGGTCCCCTTCTCCATCAGCTTCGGTCGAACCATGGCCCTCATGTAGCGTGTGAGGACCGCAAAGCTAGGAGTAACCCAGTCCCACCAAACTAGGCTACTCAAGTCAAACAAGAAGGGAAGAAGCTTCGTCGACAGCCTCTCCCCCTTATCTCCGAGATAAATCAAAGACAAGAACCACCACAACCAAAGGCGAGCCCTCTGCTGAGTTGTACAAGGAGGAGGAGGCATAATCTCTCCACCTATCCTCACTCTCGCCGGGGTTCTACCCGCGAAGTATTCCCTGACATAAGAGCTCGGAACCAACCCAGGAACGCTAGCCGCCCCTGCCGGCAGGTTCCAACCGATCAACCTCCTCGCCTCCTCCGAATCCGCCCTCATGGCCGGCGACGACCACTCATAAGTATCCTCTCCATACGGCAGGCCCGAGATCATGCTGAAATCCTTCAAAGTAACCCCGGCCTCTCCGAAAGGCATGTGGAAGGTCGAAGTCATGTCCCAGTACAGTCAATAAAAGCCCGAATCAGGTTAAGGTTAGCCTGAATCTTCCTCGCCTTGATCGTCCTCCAAGCCCTGGCCACGTCTCCAAAGGCTTCTAGCTCGATGAGAATCTTCTCCTCTTCCGTAAACCTCTCGTAGGCCTCCATCATGGTCGTATAGCCGGAAAAGGACCTCATGTTCCCAGCATCCAGCATCAATTCAAATCAAAAGTCATCATTAGCATTAAAAATGAAACGGTAAACGGATACGAAGAATGACAAAAAGAAGCTTACCATACTCCGCATCGCCCGGTAAGACAAGTGGATCTCCGCCGCCCAAATGAGATGTCTACCATCCCATTTCTCGGCCCATTCAGATGTACCCACTAGCTGGTATGTCGTCATAATGCTCCTTATCGAGGCTTACCTCAAAAGAGGCCAAATCAGTTGGGACGACTAGGTTAATCGATTTATTTAAAATCGTGAATAACCAAATATCGTAGTCACTTCATGAAAGGTTTATCCTTTTGAAGGTAAAACCATAAATGAAATGAAGAATAGTCTGCATTGTATTTCTAATCTATTGGTCTAAATAGAGATTCATGAAGGTGAGTGAGAGCTCTAAGAAAGGTGTTTTATTCTTGATTGTTAAGAATAAGACGAGGTTCAAGAGTAGGTTGGCACAATGTTGGCACAAGGCGAGGGAAAAAGGCAAGTCTATTTTGAATAGTAAAGTCAAAATCCAAGCAAAGTGTCAAACCCAACCTTTGATGATTCTATTCTTACAGTGTAGGACACAAGAAAAGAATCTGCCCCAAGTCTTCTAACGAGTTAGAAATTGGGTGTAATATTTTCACCCATAATATCTATATAATCGACATTTATTTTGCTAAAATGCAAGTTTTGGGTATTAGATACCCATTATGGTTTTCATCGATGTATTCAATGCATATAATAATGATTTGTGCGACGACTAGCCATGATTAAATGTCGACCTACAAGGGAAATATAACTATTGTAGTATTATTTCTATAGAGACATATAAAAGTTATAATGTGATCAATCTAGTTTTGGATTTAGAGGTATACTTTAATAAAAGTTATTATGTGCATGACCTCTAAATAAAGAATATAGTATCCACTTTAGTGTACGACACAAGTGTTTCACTTTTGTGAATGGAACAAGCGTTGTATCTTTTTATGCCTATACTTGGTCAATGGTTATCCCATACCAATCAAAGGTAATTATATTCTTGACCTAAAACTAGAAATTTCTTGTCATATAGATTGAAAAAGGCTTAAAATTGGTGACCCTAATCTAATCTTAATTCTGGATTGTGTAGCACATTAAGAGGCTAGTATTGACTACTATCCCTAAACCATTTGATTTTGAATCTTATGGTGTGTGCTAAGCTTGTATTCAAGGCAAGATGATTCGTGCCCTTTTTATTCAAAAGGAAATCGAACTAGTGAGTTACTGGCCATATTACATAAGAATATGTGTGGTCCAATAACAAACACAACCAGAGATGGTAATGACTACTTCACTTTATTTACCGACGATTTAAGTAGATATTGTGTTTGATTCTACTAAATGAGGTGCTAACAGAAATATTTGAAAAGTTCAAAGAGTTTCAATGTGAAGTAGTTAATCACCAAGAATATTAGATAGTGGACTTACGACCAAATCGTAACAAGAAATATCTAAGTATTGACTTTGATTTTCACCAAAAGTATTGTGAAATAGTTTCACGAGTTGACTTCTCTAAAACACATTATGAGATAAGGGTGTTGTTGCATAGAGAAACAGAACCTTATACGATATGGTTTTGTCTTTGGGATTTTATTATTTTGTCTGCTATTTCTTTTCCCACCTTATCTAAGCACATTTAAAACAGTCGGATTTTATTTCATATACGATATGGATAGGTAGCGTACCTAATTTATAAGTTTTCCAAATTAAACAAGTGCTCAATAATCCTACAATGACCACGAGAACAAAGCGTTTGTGACTCGTGATGCCGTCTTTCAATAAAAATACGATTATTTCTTGATAAGACAGAGTGGGAGAAAATGTTTCAAGAAAGAGTCACAAACTGAGCATATGGTCCGAAAAAGGTTTCCTCATTGCTTGTTCAGTAGTTGTTTCTTTGGAACCTAAGAGGTGCCGAAAAAGGTTTCCTCATTGCTTGTTCAGTAGTTGTTTCTTTGGAACCTAAGAGGTCAGGTGGAATTTTATCACTCCTTAATTGTGATGAATTCTAATCTGTGACTTATAAAAGACTGTTTCTAGTCCCAACTTCTTGCTATGGCTTAGAGTCATGCGATTCGTAATGGACTCTATGCATGATGGTCAAGTATGTGACCTGGTAAATTTCACTTGAAGAAGTACGACCTCTTCAATGTAAATTGATTTTTAAGATCAAAATTTGCATGGATGTACATTAAAATGTTTTTAAAGATAAATTGGTAGGCAAAGAGTTTTGCACCAACCTTAATTCTTCAAACCATTCGAATATACTTAGCGATTACAGCATTTCGTAATAGTATGATGACAATTGGATCTCAAGAACCACCTTCTTGAATACGGTTCTAGAAGAGGTAGAATATTTTATATTCGCCTGTGGGTTCGTAGATCCTAATCCTAAGTAAATTTTGCAACCTTAAGAGGATGTCTTAAGTAAGCACTAAAAAGTTGGAATTAGTGTGTCAATCATGTCATAAAATATTTCTCGACATCTCGAGGAATTATGTTGATACATGAAGTTTAGTGGGAGTAATGTGGTGTTCATCAGTCTTATATATGGAGACATATTGATCATTTTAGATGATGGAAGATTTTGGAGAAGTAGAATACATCTTTTAGATATCTTGATTTATGGAGATAAATCTAAAAGGATATTAGCGTTAAGTCAAAATTCTGTGAGAAATAACTGTTTACATCCCCTTAAAATTTAGGATTATAACAAAATTATAGAATATGAATTGCGAGTCATTAATATGAAAACAATATAAAATATAGAGAAAACGAGTTGAACCTTTGGTCCTAGCAAAATTTGGCCTAAGAACTAGGGATGGCAGTGGGTCCAAGACCCGACCCAAACCCGTCGGGTCGGACCCTTATGGGTCGGGTTTGGGTCTTAATTTTTCAGACCCGTTGGGTATGGGTTTCATAAAAATAAATCGGGTTTGGGTTTGGGTATTAGTTGTGAGACCCATACCCAACCCGTAGACCCGCAAAATACTTATGAAAAACTCTTATTATGTAAGTCAGTGAAGGAGTACTGAAAATGAAAAGAAAAGTGGCATTGATTTCATGCCCAAAGTCGGAAGATTTTATCAGAATGTCAATTGAAATAGGCGCTTGTATTTTAGTTGATATATGAAACATATGATACTATAATAGTAAACAGGAGAACAGTACAAGCTAGCTAAAATACTAGACCCGTGGGTAGACCCGGACCCAACCCATATTCATCGGGTATGGGTATGGGTCTAACAATTTCATACCCATGCCGGGTATGGGTTGGGTCTAACAATTTCATACCCATGCGGATATGGGTCGGGTCTGGGTCCAAGGGTGCGGATGCGGGTATGGGTATGGGTCTTGCCAGACCCGACCCATACCCAACCCGTTGCCATCCCTACTAAGAACAGATATCAAAGTAGATATCCTCCTAATCGTCTCACCCAAGATTGATCGAGAAATGCCCTTCTCCTTTGCTAGAAAGATAATTAAAAGTTACTGTTAACTTTTAGGTTTTTGTGTTTTGTGTGATCGAGGCACAAGTGAGTGTAGAAATTAGGTTAGAATTTTTCCTTTGCTTCTCTCAATCTCACGGCTCCCTTAGGTCATATATGAGGAGATTTAGTCTCACCAAATAACTACCCATTGACCGGAAAAACCGAGTGTATCTGGACACTTTATTTCGGTCATTTTAGCTTCCAATATAATGTAATATATTATAATCGTCATTTGTCAAGGACCGACATTATAATACACCATAAATTATAAATATCCGTATATTTATAATTTGCCAATTAATTATAACGGTTTATGTTTAATTAGCTTACATTATATTCAACAATTAAATATAACATTTTATATTCAATTTACGAATTACAGTTAATTCGTCTCAGCTAACTTTATTTAATCATTATTAAATAATTATATCATCATCACATTGACTAACCTTTTAGTCAAAACACCGACTAACCTTTTAGTCATTTAATAAGGCATCAATATGATTATTTTCTCAAATAATCACATCTCTCAAACACATCCTTTAGGTGTGACTTTTAGGGACCAGTTGATCACCGCCATCTGTATGACAATAACGTCAAACTTATCTAGCAAGCCAACCGTTATCGATAAACGTTAATCAACTGATTATTATACAAAGTATACCCTGTGAACCTACAGAGATTTATTTATGTTATTGCACTAACTGTGGAGGACACTGGCTCCAACAATCTCCCACTTGTCCGTACAAGTGTATGTGCGATAACCGATTCTCATATCCATAATAAATTTCTCCCACTCAATGTAAACCAATTTGCAAAGTCCGTATTCACAAAGGTCGTAGTTTACAAGTGATCAGTATCAAGAGTGGTTTCCCCGACTAGAGAGTAACTTAACTGATAAACGAATCTTCATTCGAGCATGGCCATGCATTTCAGTTACAGCTCCTCGAGTGGCCCTGAGAAATATCATATCCTGATAAAGGTTGGATATTTTCTTCAACTCGAATCTTGCAGATACAAGCGCAGTATGAAATGACCCAGTGAAAATCTACTTAGCCTCCTGTTACGGTCGACCATGAGAAAGAAACCAAAGTCACCCAAAAACTGCCTTTATCTCAAGAGACAGTCGATAGTCAAAAGAATCGACTCTAGGAACACTATGGATGTCCTATCCACGACCTGGCACCTAATGTTCTGAAACATTTAGGACTCCATAACGTCGTCACAAAATGTCCTGCGTAGTATCATTATAACCCGCATCTGTGATCGATCAGTCAACAGTTTTTGACTTATTGGCTCGTTGAACCCACCATCAATTCGACGTCACAAAAAATTGCCAGAGTTATCAGCTCATGTAGGCGATTACGGACCAAAACAAATATAATGTAATTCAGTTCACTTTGTGGTGTTCAATGTTGTCAGTACAACCCACATGAAAAAAAAAATATAAAACAATACGATGATTTCATAGATAGTTTTATGAAAAAGATACAGGTGTCTAATCCATATAAAACAACTAATACAACTCAGGAACACGTTTGATTCCCATGTAAATAACGTGCCCTTCATGCTTATCATATCTCAATGGTTTAGTGAGAGGATCTGCGACGTTATCATCCGTATCAATCTTGTCTATCACTATCTCCCTTTGCTCCACGTAATCTCGGATCATGTGAGCCTTCCGTTGTACATGCCTAGACTTGTTGGTGGACTTAGGCTCCTTAGCCTGGAAGATGGCACCACTATTATCACAATAGATGGTGATCGGGTCATCCGAACTAGGAACTACGGTTAGTCCCTGTAAGAACTGACGCATCCATATAGCGTCCTTCGCAGCCTCTGAAGCAGCATAGTACTCGGACTCAGTCGTAGAATCTGCTATAACATTTTGTTTGGAGCGTTTCCAGCTGACCGCAGCGCCATTAAGAGTAAAAACGAACCCAGACTGAGATTTCGAGTCATCCCGATCCGTTTGGAACTAGCATCTTCTTAACCGGTTGCGCATAGCTCAGTGTCACCTACATAAGTCAATACCCAATCCTTAGTCCTTCGTAGGTACTTAAGGATATTCTTAACAGCTATTCAGTGTGTTTCACCTGGATTTCCTTGGTAACGACTCGTCATACTCAATGCATATGCCACGTCTGGACGTGTGCATATCATGGCATACATGATCGATCCTATAGCTGATGCATAAGGAATCCGACTCATGCGCTCGACTTCTTCCGATGTCTTTGGTGCCTGAGCTTTACTCAAATGCATCCCAGAGACCATTGGAAGGTTCCCCTTCTTGGAGTTGGTCATGTTGAACCTCTCAAGAATCTTATCTATATAAGACTTCTGACTGAGGGATAACATTCGTCGTGATCTATCTCTGTAGACAATCTTGCTCCTACTCGACTTGATATATAAGCATGGTTCCTCGACCGATCGAGTAAATCCATTCTCTTTTATCACCTGGTCGAAACGATGATTCCAACTCCGAGAAGCTTGCTTAAGTCCATAAATGGAACGCTTAAGCTTGCATACCTTCTTAGGAGTTTTAGGATCAATGAAACCTTCGGGTTGTACCATGTACAACTCCTTCTCCAAATAACCGTTTAAGAAGGCGCTTTTCACATCCATTTGCCAAATTTCATAGTGTTGGACCAATTCATAAGTTTTGATAATGACATGTGTTTATGTAATAATATGTTTTACTCGATATATCATATGCGTGTAATTGTGTGCTTTAGTCTTATTATAGCTAGCAACAATTATGAGAAGAAAGATCAAAGTTAAGCATAACTTTGATAAAATCTGTGAGACAAAGTTATACCAACTTCAGGAATAACTTTGGAAGTGAACTTGGAAGTTATAGCTAACCAGGCATAACTTTAAGGAAAATCGCTTCAAACAAGATCTACATCAAACTACACAAGACTCGAGATGGAGGGTCTTTGTGATCAAGATGAAGAGATGATCCGTATACTGAAGATCTTTGTGAATATTAGATAGTATAGGTCGTCATTCGGTAACTATTCCATTCGAGAGATTTTATGTTCAAAAGTTATAGCTTTAGTCTATGACTTTGAATGATAAAATATTGATGCATGATTTTGGAAATAAAATGTTTTGAAATGTTTTCAAAAGTGAAAGAGTTTTATTTTTATATTTATCAATTATTTTAATAGAGAATATATTTATGAGATTCTATTAGTTAGTAATACAACTTCTTGGTTGTCATGCTACCTAGGGTTTCTAATATATTCTATCTCAATTTGTTGTTAACCTAATTAGCCCACCTAGTGGTTGAGCCATCTAGGGTTTCGTGAAACCTAGTTTGTGCCACCTAGGGATTCGTGCTCCTAGGGTTTCGTGAGCTAGAGGATTTCGGCCAACCTAGGTTGTTTCCTTAGTTTACCTAATCTAGGATTCTACTATATCTTTACAACAATATTTTGAGATATTAAGATAAATATATTTCTATAAGATAAACCAAATAATATTTTGAGATAAAGATATTTCTAAAAGATAAGCAAATATTATTTTATGCTATTAAAGATAAATATCTTTCTTAAATATTATGCTAGGGTTTTAGATCTACTATGCTTCTATTACTATAAATACTCCTTCACATATCAATTGTAAAACACACGACATATACACGAAATACACAACATATCACACGGCTATTTATTTTACTTGTGTTGATTTTCCAAAATCGTTTTAAAGCAAACCTTTGAGCAAATATTTATTATTTTTAGAGTTTGTTTTTCAAAAGAATCGTGCATCAATTATTATCAATCGCGTTGAAGTGAAAGTACGTTATTGGATAATAGTTACATCATTATAGGCGACAATTCTTAACGGGGAATTTGTTGTAGTTTTTATTGTACTTTCTTTTAGCGTCAAGATAGTATACGAGTATCTAGTCGATACTCACCTTGAGTTATAATCATAGTGTTGATTATACGAGTGGTTGGTAATTTTTGTAATCCGTAGAAAGGTACTAAAAATTATTAATCGAGAATAGTGGACGTAGGTTTCAACGTGTGAAACTGAACCACTTCAAAAATCGTGTGCCTCTCTCTTATCTCTTTACTTTTTGTTATTTCGTTATTCGCGCTTACTTTGATTAATTAATTAGTTGATTTTATTTCATAAGATCAAATAATTAATTACATATCATATAAATCGAAAAAGTGGGGCTAGTTTTTTAATACTCAATTCACCCCCCCCCCCTTCGTATTCTATAAATCATAGACTCTACAAGTGGGTATCAGAGCCTGTGGCTCCTTGATTTTTTTTTTTTTTTTTTGTCCCTTACAGCAAGGAGTCTGATCCTTTTATACTTTTATTTTTATTTATTTCCGCTGCATTTAATTTTATTTTAATGGATTCCAAACATCTGAAGTGTCCCGTATTCGATGGGAAGAACTACAGTTTATGGAAAAATATGATGACCCATTTCATAAAGGGTAACGATTGGGATTGTTGGCTAATCATTAAGAATGGTCCTAATAAGATCATGCTTGGAACGGCCACTGGCACTTCTATCGAAAAGAAAGAAGATGACTATGTTGAGGCAGATTATAAGAAAGCTGAGAAAAATTCAAAGGCTATTAGTCTGTTGCAAAACGGCATGACCCATAATGAATTTGATCGTTTCTCATCTAGCTCTACTGCGAAGGAAATATGGGATGGTCTTGAGTTAGCTTATGAGGGGACAACTGTTGTCAAAAAGCAACGTATTGCATTACTTATGCGAAAGTACGAACTGTTCTCCATGGAACAAAATGAATCGCTTGACAGCATGTCCACTCGCTTCTCCAGTATCATTAATGAATTGAAAAATCTTGGAAAAACTTTTGACTCCGAGGAAATTGCTAGGAAGATCCTTAGAAGTCTATCTAAACGATGGAGACCTAAGGTGACGGTAATTGAGGAATGTAAAGACCTATCTGACCTATCTTATCAAGAGCTACTTGGAACCCTAATGGCTCACGAGATTACTCTTGATGAAGATGCGGCAAATGATAGTAATAGCAAGAAGGTGGCTTTACAGGCCGAATCTAGTGAAAGACAAGATTCGGATCTTGAAGATTAAACAGTGTTATTTGCTAGACGTTTTAAGAAAAAGTTCTTTAATAAACCACAAGGGAAAACGTTTAACAACAACACCAACAAATCTTACAAGAAGCCAATTGAGTCAAAAGGGTCTCTTTCAAGTCGTGGTTGCTTCAAATGTGGGGATAATGATCACATGATCAAAGATTGCCCCACATGGAAGAAAATCAAAGACAAAAATCAACGAGACAAAACCAAGAAGGAATTCAAGCAAGTAATGATGGCATATTGCTGGGGAGATCTCGACACAGAGGACGACGAATCAGAAGAAGAGGAAGTCGCCAACTTGTGTCTAAGCAACGTCAGTCTTGAACTAATTTCTGACAGTGACAATGAAAGCAAATCCGATATGTGTCTTGTTGGCAACTCAGATTCAGAACCAGATTCAGAAGATGATGAAGAGGTTAGTCATCTTGAACTTAAAAAGCAAGTTAAGAACTTATCTAAGAAGTCTTTAATTAAGTATTTTGAAGAAGCCTTAGATCATTGTCATGAGCAGAGTCTAGAATTGAAAGATCTTAAAGAACAAATTCTTGACATTGCTGAGGAAAACCAACTTCTTAAGGCCAAAGCTAAAAAGCTCAAGTCTAAAGTTATGCAACTTCAGCTATAACTTCAGACAAGACAATTGTTGAGAAAGAAGCTCTTGAGTCTAAAGTTATAGCTAATGAAGCTATAATCTCAGAGTTGAAGCTCAACATTAAGCATCTTCAAGCCAAAGTTGTAGCTAATGATGCTATAACTTTAGAATTGAAGAAAGTCAATGAGCTTTTACAATCTGAAGCTAAGGCAAAGAAAGATGTTATCCTTGATCACGAGAAAGTAAACTCTTCTCTTTCTCAGCAATTGAAAGATTTGAAGGCTGAATTCTCCCAAGCTTAAAGTCAACATAATGAGGAGAAACTTATCTTGAACAAACGTTTTCATGATTATCGTGAAAATTTCAAAAAGAACAATCCCTCCAAAGACTCGAATGTAGATCATTCGTCGTGTGAAAAAGAAATTCAGTCTTTGAAGGAATTGCTCCTACATGCACGAAAAGTTCATGATAAGTGGGAAGGAAGTCAAAAGGTCTTAGACTTCCTTACCGAACAGTCTAATAATAACATGAAGAAAGGTCTTGGTCATGAATGCTATAGTCGAAGAGATCATGATAAGTGCAAATCCACTCCTTCTGACCGTGATTTCAGAAGAAGAAAGTACGTAAATCTTTCAGAATATCTGATTTGCAATTATTGTGGTCACAACGGTCATGTTAAAGATAATTGTGTTAAATATATTAACGACAACAAAAATCAAACTGATTTTGTGAAAGAGCATGACGTGTCTAGTGTTAATGAGTCTGAACCTGAATCTCAACGTGAGGAGATTAGAAACAATGAGTTCAGGTGGTTTTATGACATGGCTTTCGATTACACATCTGTTCCTTCAAAATCTAAACCTTATGTGAATCAGAAGCAGTCGTTTAAACCTAATGTGCGTCGTAACAACAATCAATATAATAAACCTAGCAAACCCTATCCTAAGAAGAAAAGAATTGTCAAACAGGTATGGGTTAGGAAGGATCAAATACATAGAGTCACTAACCACAAAGGACCCAACTTAGCGTGGGTACCTAAAAGCTGTATTTGATTTCCTTGCAGATAATAGTGAAAGAAAACAATCTATGGTATCTCAACAGTGGATGTTCGAGACACATGACTGGAAACAAGAATCTTTTTCTTTCACTAGAGCCCTTCAACGGTGGCAAGGTCACCTTTGGAGACAACAAGAAGGGCAACATAATTGGTGTAGGTAAGATTGGTATATCTTCTTCACATGCTATCAATAACGTCTATCTGGTAGATGGCCTTAAGCATAACTTGCTAAGTATCTCTCAACTATGTGACAAAGGCAACAAAGTCGTTTTTCATTCAAATGTTTGGCGTATCATAGTTGAAGGAACTAGCAATGTTATCTTAGAAGGTCTACGTAAACGGAACGTGTATATGATTGATTTAAACAAAGTCACTACAAGTTCCTTTACGTGCATGAAAGTCACTATGGATGATTCATGCTTGTGGCACAAGAGGTTTGCACACATCAGTCCAACAATTTTAAAGAAACTCAAGTCTTGGGATTTAGTTGAGGGTCTACCCTTAATCAAATTCGAACAAGAAAAGATGTGTGACTCATGTGCCCGTTGTAAACAAGTTAGATCTTCATTCAAACCGAAACGAGTAGTAAGTACAGAGCGTCCACTTGAGTTGGTACACATGGATCTATGTGGACCTATGAAAGTTAGAAGCCGCGGTGGATCAAGGGACGTATTCGTCCTAGTCGACGACTACTCCAGGTATGTATGGCCTATCTTTCTATTTACTAAAGATGAAACTTTCGATGAGTTTGTAGTACTAATGAAGCTCGCCCAAAACAAGTATGATAAAAGTTAGTTTCCATTCGTACGGATCATGGCACCGAATTTGATAATCAAGCCTTTATAGAATATTGTAGGGAGAATGGTGTAGGACATAACTTTTCTGCACCACGAACCCCACAACAAAATGGTGTCGTGGAACGTATGAATAGAACGTTAGAGGACATGGCCCGCACTATGCTTTTGTGTAGTGGCCTTCCTAAAAGCTTTTGGGCAGAAGCCATAAGTACTGCATGCTATGTGCACAATAGAGCTATGATTAGACCAATTCTCAAAAAGACTCCCTATGAACTTTTAAGAGGGAGAAAACCCAATATAGCTCACCGTCGTTGCTTCGGGAGTAAATGTTTTGTCCATAATAATGGAAAAAGTAATTTGAGCAAATTTGATCCACGAAGTGACGAAGCTGTGTTTGTTGGCTATTCTAATCATAGTAAAGCTTTTAAAGTTTTTAACAAAAGAACTTTGTGCATAGAAGAAAGTGTTCATGTTGTATTTGATGAAGATAGTGTGCTTGAACAAGTTAAACAGAATGAAGAAGAGGACATGAATGATCCAGACTTTCGCCTTTCCAGAGATGACGTGCCAAATAATAATGAAGAAGTTATTGAAGGAATCAATGATGAACTTGATAAATCCGCAAATGACCTTGAACAGAGAACTGAGACAATTGTTGATGATACGAATGTCTCTTCTCAAAACAAGGAAAAGGAAACTGAAGTGATAGCTGATGATGCTATAACTTTGAACCAGAACCAAGATGGTGTAACTGAAGTTGTACCAACTTCAGCTATAACCCCAGAGTCCAACTCAGGGGGAACCAATCTTGATTCTGAATCATTTGAGGAAAGTGATAGTTCATCAGATGATGATGAGCCTAGGAACTCTAAGAAATGGAAATATAAGAGTTCTTACCCTATGGATTCGATCCTAGGGAGTTTGAATAAAGGAGTTCAAACGAGGCGAACATTAAATAACTTTTGTTCATTCTATTCTTTTTTGTCTACCATAGAGCCTACCAATATCAAGGAAGCTCTTGCAGAATCCGACTGGATTGTGGCCATGCAAGAGGAGCTTCAACAGTTCGAACGCAATAAAGTATGGCACCTAGTGCCACGACTTTCTAATCGAACTGTGATTGGTACTCGATGGGTATTCAGAAATAAATTGGATGATTCAGGAGTTATAGTTCGTAACAAGGCTCGATTGGTTGTTCAGGGTTATAATCAACAAGAAGGGATTGATTATGACGAGACATTCGCTCCAGTAGCAAGACTTGAAGCTATTCGCTTGCTTCATTCCGCCTTCGAAGCTCATAAAGGAATGACATTGGTTCTAAATGGACGTTAAGACTGCATTTCTTACGGTTATTTGAGAAGAGGTTGTTGTTTAACACCTCCTGGATTTTTTGAACATAGGCAAGTTTTCAAAACCATGTTTTTAAACTCAATAAAGCTTTATATGGTTTGAAACAAGCGCCTAGGGCTTGGTACGACAGACTGTCAAAATTTTTATTGCAAAACAATTTTAAAAGAGGGTCTGTCGACAAAACCCTATTTCTAAAATCCGAGGGTTCTGATTTACTTGTTGCTCAAATTTATGTAGACGATATTATTTTTGGTTCTACTAACAATAAATTGTGCAAGTACTTTTCAGATCTTATGACCTCTGAATTTGAAATGAGTATGATGGGAGAATTGAAATTCTTCCTCGGATTGCAGATTCAACAAACCAAAGAAGGCATAAAGATTCACCAACAAAAATATGTCAAGGAGCTAATTAGAAAATTTGGTATGGAGAACGCTCATCAAATGGACACGCCTATGGTAACTGACAAAAAGTTAACCTTAGACGAAAATGGTAAGTCCGTAGATGAGACTACATATCGAGGTATGATTGGTTCTTTATTATATTTAACTGCAAGTAGACCTGACATTATGTTCAGCGTATGTGTCTGTGCTAGATTTCAATCATGTCCTAAGGAATCACATATGATTGCAGTTAAACGTATCTTAGCTTGAGATATTTAATTGGTACGTCTAATTTATATTTGTGGTATCCACTTTAGTGTAATTTCGATCTAGTAGGATATTCAGACGCAGATTATGCGGGATGTTCTTTAGATAGAAAAAGTACCTCTGGATTTGCTACTTTTGTTGGACCATGCATAATTACTTGGGGCTCAAAGAAGCAAAATTCGGTTGCATTGTCTACTGCAGAAGCTGAATATATCGCTGCAGGACTGGTATGTTCTCAACTACTTTGGTTAAAGCAACAACTATGTGATTATTGTGTTAATGTTGGTTGTATGCCTGTTTTCTGTGATAATACGAGTGCTATTATTATTTCTAAGAACCCAGCTCAGCATTCTCGTACTAAGCATATAGACATTAGACATCATTTTTTGCGTGACCATGTAGAAAAGGGCAACATTAAACTCGAATTTTGTAGTACTGACAATCAATGTGCTGACATTTTAACAAAGGCGTTAGCGAGAAGACGTTTTGAGATTTTGCGGTTGGAAATTGGTTTAATCGGTAGCAATTAAATTCATCTTATTTATTTTGTGAACCTGCGTGACTGGCTAGATTAAGACGAGACTATATGACTGTGTCCGCATATTTCATTGCTAGTATATTTGTGTTTAATATAATATATTTTACGACAGTATCTTGCATATTTAGTGTTTTATGGAAATTGAATTATGAACCACATATTTGCCAAAAAACCTATCTTATTCACTTTCCAAAATTGAGCCAAATTCTACCCATGTATCCTATACTAGCCGAAATTCTCAAACAAAATAACCTTTCCATATCTTTTTATTTACCAAATTCTATCCTTACCATATCCCAACAAAAATAACCACCCAAGATTCTTTTCCTACCCAAATTAAAAAAAAAAATTAAAAAATAAAAAAGGGAAAGAACTACATTGGGACGGCACACCCATGTGCATAAGTACAAAAACAAAACCTACCTCTTACACAATCATAATTACCCTCTTCCACCTATTACTTTTACCACATTAATACTCAACCAAACTTTTTACTCTTCCTCTTCTACCTCACGGCACACATAACAAACAACACAAAATCACCCGAACCTTCAACCTTCAACCTTCAACAATGGCTTCCACTAGATCAAAAATTGCCAAAAACCCAAATCCTAAAATTCCTAAGCCTAGTATGCCTAAAAATACCTCTTCTTCTCACACACAACAATCACCCAACCCAAACCAAACCGAGTCGGGTGCGGGGCTTGAGGGTACAAAAAGAAGACGGTTAAATAAAGGCAAAGGTAGACTCCAAGAAGAAGCTACAAACGACACCACGGAC
Organism: Heliosperma pusillum; assembly: GCA_022085475.1. Lineage (NCBI taxonomy): Eukaryota > Viridiplantae > Streptophyta > Magnoliopsida > Caryophyllales > Caryophyllaceae > Heliosperma > Heliosperma pusillum. The sequence goes on from JAIUZE010019598.1 coordinate 33,413, forward strand.
GCGGTTCCCGAGGCACCATGGGTCACATTACGTGATTTTTCTCCTCAAGAAACATCGTTGGGGATTGATAAACTCCGTCTTACAAAAGACGAAAGAAAACTTGTGAACCGGGTTGCTCAATATGGAATACATGGTGGTCGGTATTATCCTAAGGCTTGGTGTGACAAGTATAGGGCTTTGGGATTCTTTTCTGATTTTCTGAATTTCCAAGAATGGGAAACGGTAGCTCAGTTTTCGGGTTCGGTGTATCCGAATGAGGTAATACAGTTCTTTTCTTCCGTTTCTTTTACTGATGGAGTGTTGAATGCCGTCATTAATGGCCGTTCAGTCTCGATTTCCGTGACGGACTTTTGTACTCTGTTTTTGGTTCCTGATGATGGAATCAAAATCAATCCGAGTACGTCATGGGATGAGCTGACGGACGTGGCTAAGCTGGAAGTTAAGCAGTATTTTGATGTTGGGGCGTCATTGTCGAGTTGTGTGTTGGCGGGTAGTGTGTCTCCTAAACTGAAATTTCTGTTAAATTTTTTATGGAATACCGTGATTCCGCGACGGGGCGGACGTGACAAAATTGCATGCTATGAGATGTTGGTCGTTAAGCATTGGTTGGAAGGAAACCGGGTTAATTTACCTTCTCTTGTCTTTAATCGTATTTCACAAACCGCTTTCTC